>JAIGNY010003811.1:62500-212500 GCA_020152595.1 Chiridota heheva
TGCGGAAACGTGCACCCACAGATCAACATATCCAAACATGAAAGGCGCCATCTTTAAGTGCAGTAGTGGGGAGGTGTGCTGGGAATATAGCCTTCATCAGGAAAATTGTGTTCAAGCGTTCGAGGACTCCAAAACTTGAAGTCGATGTAAGTACAAGTCATATCGGTATACAGCAAGCAGGCAGAAGCCCAGTTTGTTTAGTGAAATCAAAAAATGTGAAAACAAAGTAAAAGTGCGCCAGAACCCCAGCCCAATTAGTGAAAACAAAAACGACATAAAACGTGGCCCAGAACTAGCCTTTTGTATATTACTAATCATATCATTTATCTTTATATCAGACTTCAATGAAAATGACACAAAAATATCCTTGGTATGTTTATGTTTTCCTTTTTCAAAGCGTCATGTACGTCCCTGGCTCTATACATGGACGTTTTGTTACTCCAACACTTAGTAGTATAAAGTACGAGGTTAGAACATTTGACTCAATATGCCAGAACGCATACGGGGAAATTTAGGTAACAAACTTAACTCTGTACTCAAAACCCAACTTTGATCAAATGTAATAATCTGGTACTTTAGAGACTAGTTTATTTGCATTTATTTCCATAGTTACAAAGATTACATCGAGATAGCAAAGATTAAAGGCCGTTACACACCGAACGCGATGCGGCGAGCGATTGTTTAAACAAAATTGAATCAAAGAAAGGAAAAGAAACATTTTGATCTCTTGTTTTCATAGATGGATTGTCATTGCATGACTATTCAGATGATAACTGAAAATTGATTGAAAGGGCGTTTCTACGCCCATTATAGCAAACTTTTCAAACCTGCCTTCTTGAAAAAACTAAACCATCAATGATGTAGTAGCTCAACATATTTTTGAGGGTGGTTACAAGCCTGTTTTTGTTGGTGAGTTGTCAATTCGAGTAGCTGGGATTGTTAGGCAAGAAATACATGTTTAATGTTTGTGTTTTTTGAGGAGGGGGGATACAAGAGGGAGCTTTAGTATCGTTGTGATGCTAGAACATAAATGATGTAGTATCTCAATATATGTTTTTGGGGTTGGTATAAGACGTCTTTTTTGAGGGGAGTTACATTGGATAGGCTTAGGTTGTTGGAAAGGATTACAAGTTTTATCAGCAGTGGCGCAACAAAAAGTTGGGAATGCCCGAAAGGGTGGGTAAAATTTACAGGCCCCGACCAAACTCAATTTTGGTCTAGCCTGAACAATGACACTGCAATATTTTTGTTATGGGACCCAAAGCGCCAGAGGTGTCGGAAGGAGCTTGGGGAAAAGAGAGAGCAAAAAATCAAGTTCATGTGTGTTTTTTGACAGTAATTGGATGCACTTTTAGTACAAAAAATGGGCACTCTTGTCAGTTTTTGCCTGTCACTTTTGACTGTCCACACTTTTAGTAAAATGAAGGAAATTTCCAAAATTGAACCAAATTTCACGAAAATGAAAGAAAGTTTAAGAAAATTAAAGCAGATTTCCCGAAAAGTTAAGACAACTTCTTCAAAATAGAAGTATTCTCCCCAAAATGCAAAAAATATCACAGAAGTTGAAGCAAATTGACAAAAATGAATTTTTTTTACAGAAAGTGAAGGGAATTGCAAGAAAATGAAGGAAAATTGAAGATTTTTGGAAAAAAAAGATGCCATGGAATCTGACTCCGAGTCGACAAAAGTAATTCGTTAGACCTTTATTATTGGGAGGGGGGGGGGGGGGTCACTTGGCGCCCTGTAAAAATATAAGGCCTCCTTTCCACCGGTTCTTACGCCCCTGTGTATGGGACGCAAAGTTGGGGCGTAGTTTGTGTCAATACACGCTATGTTTTCTTCCTAAAAGCTACAATATCGCAACCAACTGATTCCTGATAGCAAACGTGTACATAATAGGTTTATGACTACGTCGGGTTCAAAAAATGACAATTTTCTCACCAAATGTCCTTCAAAACAAAACAAAATGGTTCTCAAATGTAAGCACTTTTCCAAAATGGCCGCTAAAATCGAGTTTTTAAAACTCAGATTTTCGCTCCATATGCTAAATTATTTGGAGTAAAATTAAAGCTTCGCTATTTAAAATATCGTTACTCAAATATGACACGTCTTGTTAAATACGTTTATCAAATTTTAAACACTTTTTGAACAAAGTTTTAAATTTGTTTCTTTTAACTTTGAATTTTTTTGGGGAAAAATCATCGCTCAAGCCTCCATTCTATACATTAATTTGAATCAATTTTTGAATTTTTTTACTCAAATAAGACATGTTTTTTAAATTTTTAAATTCGAAATTGTGTCATAACTAATATAACGGATGATCTATTATTGTAAATTTAATTTTATTAACTGTTTAATTTAACGTTTAATCATTTAAAGATTTTTTTTGATGGATTACTAAGAACAAATTTTATCTAATCTTTGATAGATGATCATTACTACTTCTGGATATTTACCGAAGAGATGAAGAAGGCCGCTTGGGAGATCCATTGGAGCACAACCCGACTACGGCCGTACTATTTCAACCCCAAAAACAAACGAATACACACAGGGTGATGAACGAGGATGGGTGACGACTTTGTCTTGACGAACGCTAACGATTTTTCGAGGGAACTCGTCAACGACGGATGGACTCTCGACTGGGATATCACCCATCACCAACCCATATACCGGTACCAAAAACCTGCACTAAAAAGACGTCGTGTGGATGAAGAAACAGAGGTGAAGCCCACATATCTAAAGCGTTGTCGTATGAACGAGTCCGCCGAGATCGAACCACCACTTACTGAGGAAATTTCCCAAGTCGGAGGATAGCAAGAGTTAACAAACGATGTCGTCACCCCGGAAATTGGAGGATATTATAATAATCTGCACATCAGGAGCTGTTACCAGGAGACGAAATCGTGTATTTTTCAAATAAAGCCTTTCCATTCAGAATCCATCACGTGATCCAGTTTAATTGGGAGCTGGTTTCCAACTACGTGAATCGATGCAAAGATGTCAATTGGGTCCGTGTGACCTCTTTTAGAGTATAATCGATACATTAGTGGATGGCTTCCAACCACAAGATCAAGTGGGCTTTGAAATTATGCACTGACCTTAGATACACCTATCTGGGTAACATTGTCCCGTCGCGATCAAGTCAACGTAAAACGTGTGCTTATCGCCATCGAACGGGTCATCCAATCCAAAAAGATTTTGTCCTCGATGGCGACGTGGATATACGGATCATCCACATTGCAGTGCCCAATGGACAAAGCCGCACCAATTTGATTCCGTGGCTGACGAGAAACGTTGTATAATTCAGGTGGAGAACCGCACGATCTCGACTGCACAAGGATGATGACCCTACCACTAATTGGAACAACATCCGTAAAGGGTGGCGAGAACAGACAAAACTGGCAAAAGAGTTGCAGGCAAATGTTCCAGAAGTCTCGTGTGATATTGACGATGTTTCCCGTTACCAAGCCGTGATGACTTCCTATCAAATTTCGTCATCACCAACAACCCCCACGACCTGTTCCTGTTCAAAGGACCTAAACAAGACAACAAGTTCTACATCCTCTACCACCAACACTACTTTGACGTTATCACATCCATTCCTGCCTTTCTTGACGCTAAATACGTTGTGACCGCTGTTGGAAAGAATATGACCAATTTGAGCGTTATCGTCGTGCCAAAATGAGTGATTGCTGCTTTAACGCCAAAAACCCCGCATGTGTCCTCGACACGTGGATGCGCTTCCCAGACTACAATCGGTACTTAAGAACACGCATCGCTTTCAAAATACCAAAACGAAGCATCGCAACGATTGAAATCATGAAGAAGCACACTACTGCCCCCATATCGATCTGTCAGCGTATTTTTCGGTGCTCTTATTGTAAAGTGACTCGTAAAGACCGACACGAGTGCGGAAAACGGTACTGTCGCAATTTTCACCACCACTGCTACATGCAGCTTGTCAAAGAGAAAAAAGTTGTCATTGACGCAGCTTGTGGAAAGACAAATGACGTGTTGGTTCAAGACGAAGTCCTGCTGCGCTACGTGTTCTTTAATTTTGAGTGCACCCAGTAGGACGTACGTGCTAGCGGTGGGTACTTTAACGTGCCGAACTACTGCGTTTCTCAACGAGTATGCGAGAAGTGTATGGATAATGATATGTGCCCCAGCCTTGTCAGGTATGCGGTCCACGCAAGTACGTGTTCGAAGGAGAACGTACTATAGACGTACGATAGAGTTTTGTCTCTGGCTAGTGAGTCCTGAAAACAACGGAGTAGTCGCCATAGCGCACAACATGAAAGGCTATGATAGACAGTACGTACTTTATTTCATGAACCGACGAGGCATGTGTCCTAACGCCATCATGAAAGGATCGAAAGTGATGAATATCGAGCTGAAAGAAAAAGCCAGGAACAAGACAAAAATGACTTCCCAACTTTTGAAATCATTGATTCGTTTAATTTGATTCCGGCTTCCCTCGCCGGCTTTTCAAAAACCTGTGGATTGTCCGAACTAAAGAAGGGCTACTTTCCATACCTCTTCAATGCGCGTAACCACGAGAGCTACGTCGGACCCTGACCATCGGCAAAGCACTACGTACCGAATCAGATAACCATTGACAAGCGGGACCTTTCTTGTGGTATAACGACCAGAAAAACAATGTGTATGACATGGCGAATGAATTGGAGGTATACTGTCGCAGCGACGTTCAGCTGCTCCGTCAAGGATGTTTAAAATCTCGTGTCCTCTTCATGGAAATAACAGGCGAAGATCTATTCGAGCACTGCTTGACCATTGTACCAGCATGCATGCGTGTCTTCTGCAAGTACTATTTGAGACCTAACACCATTGCCAATGTGCCAGTCTACCAAAGCACTGAAATGCTTGGCCTGACGCTCTCATCACGATGGTATTCAACTGCAGCATACACGGAACGGAGGTAAAAAGCAAATCAGTAATTACAAAGTTGATGGATGGGACAGCAAAACCACCGTTTATGAGTTATATGGCTGTGTCTGGCACGGCTGTCCAACCTGCTATTCTGAAGGCAATCAAAAAGTCCCACACAACGAACAAATCATAACAGATGCCTACCCGACACTGACTAGACGTCGAATCTACTTGGAACAAGAGGCTTATACCATCATGGAGATTGGGGAATGTGCTTACGAACAGAAGCTACAAGAAGAGCCCTAAATGAAAGCCTTTGTTGATAACCTGAAACTGCCCGAACCTGTTCATCCACGAGATGCTAAATCATGTCGTTGGAAAAGACGAAGAGATCAGTACATAAATGTTTGCTCGCTCTAACCTTACGTCAACAAGTATGGCATATACCCTATCGGCCATCATATTATCATTAAAACCCCTGACACGACAGACGTGGGCAGCTATGAAGACTCATCAAATGCACCGTCCTAACTTCTCGTGGTCTGTACTATCCCGTACTCCCATACCGTGTCAACGGCAAGTTAATATTTCCTTTGTGTAGTTTATGTTTTCGAGACCGTAAACAAAACACTGATGAACTTCGGGTCCTCCAAGGAACATGGGTGAGTTGCGAATTGCAGAAGCGGCAGAAAAAGGTTAGAAAGTCATAAAGATCGATGAAAGTGTGGCATTTTGATAAAACGGCACAATACAACCCAACAACAGGAACTCCTGGTTTGTTCACCGAGTACATCGATACCTTTTTGCAACTAAAACAGGAGGCGAGTGGGTGGCCAAGTGAATGCACATCATACGAAGAGCGACAACGCTATGTGGAGGAATACGAAGCTCGCAAAGGTATCCGTCTGGACTACACCATTATCACAAAAACAAGGGTAAACGCTCATTAATGAAATTGATGCTCAACTCTCTCTGGGATAAACTCCGCAGCGGTGTACATTGCCCAAAACCACCTTTGCCAACTCGCTCGTAACGTTGTACAAGCTGTTGATGGACAAGTTGAAAAATGTGAAGCACGTGCATTTCATCAACGACATCACGGCCCAGATCCTATGGGAAAATATTGAGGACTATATTGAGGTGTCGCCTAACACCAAAGTGTTCATCGCGGCATACACCACAGCTCAGACCAGGCTCAAGCTCTACTCCTACCTAGAACATTTGGAGAAACACGTCCTCTACTTCGATACGGATTCCGTGATTTACGTCAACCGACCCGGAACCTACGATCCACCCATCGGAAACTTTTTAGAGAAACCGTGCGGAACAATATCCTACATCAACGAGTTTATTTCAGGGGGACCGAAAAACTACGGATATCAGGTGATGTCGACCAAGACGGGCAAAGCACACACCGTTTGTAAAGTGCGGGCCATAACATTGAACTACAATGCCAACCAAATCATAAGCTTCACGCCATCCGAAACTTGATCCAACACATTGATTGTGCGGAAGGCCGTGTATTTAACGACGACGGGGAAGCCACTATTCCCGTCCACTACTCTCACTGCATCCAAAGAGAAGGTCCAGGCACATTGGTGAAAAAGCCGTACACCAAAAGCTACAGGCAGGCTCGTCTACGACAAAAGAGTGATCCAACCAGGCCTCACCACTCTACCATACAGGTTTTAAATTCATCACCTTTTCATTTTCTATAGTCCCTTACCAAGTGCTGAAAATAATAGCTGCCTCCTACGGTACTCTATACGTTGGTTGAGGCAGGTACGACTATCCTTAAATCACCTTCGTCATGCCCAGGTAGATTCCAAGTTAACACCACACCTCCAAATTTCCTCTGTTACCGTAATTCGTGTAGTCTACCCTAAAATAAGCTTGATCATATCCGAGGAATTTTCCTACCTAAACAGAACGGCTGTTCCATATATCACATCACCTATCTTAAAGGTACATGGACAGGTATCAACCATTTTGCATAAATTGATACAAGTGCCCTTCATAAACACTCACCGCAAACACTTTCTCACAAAATCAATCCCAAAATGTGAAAAATTCGGCTTATTTTCAGGTCTCCAAAACGTATACTCATTACGTATTGATTTTTTTGTGACGTAAGGGTAGGACAGTGCATCACGTGATCAACTTGTATTGAATGGCACACAATGTAGAAATTATCCATCAACTTTTCTTTTGCTCTTTCTGCAATCGTTTACTCACTCAATAAATGAGGCATAACTTTTTGAAATTGCATTTATCGGTACCATTTTTGTACAATCATTTATGCGGATTCTTTATTTTGTTCCAAAAATTGTTGTATACACAACACTAATGTTATGTTAAAGTACCTTATAGTAATACTTACAGCTTAACGTAATGAGTGGAGTTCGCCGATCATAATGAAACAATGGACCTGAACTTGAATCGATATTTCTACTTTATCCACAAGAAAATGTCACAAAAGAATTGATAAGAACATTTCGTAGTTAGCAAAGCTATGTTTAAACGATATACCGTATACCGGCAATAAAACGTATTGTCAGATTGTTGACGTAGCCTAAGTCAGTGTGACAGAGTGAACGTTATGCATTGTAGGCCATTATAGTAGAAACTCGTCAAATTCGCTGTCCTTGTTTTATGGCACACGTTGTTTTTTTTAATAGTGGAAGTCCAGCCTTTTCTTGGAGTTTAATTTTTCACTTTTTCGCGAATATCTCATAAATGTTTGATAGATATATGTTAATGAAATGTTCAGAATATGAAAAGGAACATGACAAAATATCTACCTGTCCATGTACCTTTAAATATGCGAAATTTACCCGTAGGATATTACTCAATCTTGAATATTATCATATATTATTCCAAGATGTTACATGTACTTATATTTAATGTTTGTTTATTGCTAATAAAGATAATCCGCTTTATTTGGACACACAGAACATATCGTTTTCTACCGTGTCATTTTAAGCGACCCTTTTCAAAAATGCTGAACCAATTTTCTTAATTCAATTCCAAAACCAATGATATCATTTACCGAAACCACTGACCTCTGTGCTTTTAATCAACCTCGTATAGAAGCCTGCGATTCTTCGTGCAAGCTTTTACATTACCTTCACGCATGCCTTTCCATAACGAATTGGACTGGGTGCGCACAGAAGACTTATTGCCTTTATTAAGCGTTGTGACATTAAGGCTTACGTACCGGCAACTGCTAAGTTAAGTATCAATGAATTTATTTCAAGGGATATTTTTCGAAGTTGAGCAGACATTCCCTGTTTGGGCTCCGTGGACTTTTTGACTGAATTTACCAAATTCCCATCGATACCCCCTGGTATGGCTCCGCGGACATTTATGAAGAAATTATGCTTGTGATGGTAATTTTTTATAATCTCATACATACACCAAGGAGCGTCTCCACTGGCTCTGCACTTCCGATGGGCATTTTTCATAATCCCATACATACATCTCCGAGCGGCTCCGCTGGTTCCACACTTGTACACTTGTCACAGGAATTATTGTAAGAACGACCCATAGTTCAATTTGGCGAATATATTTGTAGTGTTTCTTTTGTCTCCTAATTTTGAATGCGGAGCCGGCTTCACAGGAGGAAAGTTTTTCAACTTCTTTTTTTTTTTCTTCCAGAGAATGGAATCTTAAAAAATTTATCTTGCAATTTTTAAGTTTCATTATTGCACTAAATTTTTTTAAGTAAGTATAAGAATCAACAGTCTGAGGTTTTTCCTATGCAGCCTATCAATAATGACCCCCCTATGGTTGCCATTTCAAGTTTGGCCTACTGTATATGAATTCAACCGCTGTGCGTTAGCAAACTCTACTGGGGATTCATAATCAAATTTTGACGCTGAGGTCTCGCCCAAAGTGCAAAATATCTCCATTCAAAGGGGACTACTGCGCCTTGGCGATTCTCGCATTTAAAAAGGATTACGTTAATCTGTTCAAAAAGCTTCCACACAACTCTTTGATATGTTTGTAAAAAGTCATTCATTGGAATAGTCAGCCAAGTGTGATTTTAAATCATGAATGATATTGAATTTCAACGGCAAGACCTGATTTTGAAACAAAATGATTACTCGCAATTTCGAAAATTAGTAAACGTTTCCGGCATTTGCGAATGTTTAGCGTGTAGGCCTACACGCTAAATGGTCACAGCTCTACAAAAATGGTAATAAACCATTGTTTATCAAAATCATTGAAATCACTACAGTGATTCTATTACAACAGTTAAATCTGGTTTAATCATATTTTAGAAAGGAAAAAAAACAACTAGAAGCTTGAACGTCAACAAAGCTAAAGAAAATAATGAGCGAAAAAAAAAGAAAAAAGAAGACAGTTCCTCTGTTTAGTGTTCCTGTAACTACACAACATTGTGAGTAGTTTAGTGATGCATCCAAAAACATGGGAGTATTGTAAGCAGGAGCTTACCTCATCAAGGGACGAAGCAGATCCAGAAAGTAGAAGAAAAAAAACAGACACATATGAAAGAAGACATTCGAGGCACACAAAAAAATTCCTGTGCAAACTAAAGAAACATGGTAAGTTAACTGCCTCATCATACTATCTTCATGTTCTTCCATGGAGATTTATGGACAAAAAATGCTACATAAATGGAAACAATTTTTTTTAAAGAAAATTAACGTCCTATTAATAAATTCAGAAATGAGCACCGCCGTATCTGGTTTTCAATTTTCATTTTAATTGTGAGAAATCTGTGATGTTATTGATTCCACATACAGGCCCAGATGTTCGGTCCGACGGATATGTGATCAAAAACATCGCAGATTTCTCGCGATCGATAGGGAAAATTGAAAAGCAGAAGTGACGTTGTAAGCACGACGGCGTTCACTTATGAATATATTTACTGGTCGATACCTTTCCTTTAATGAATTAATAAATCTGGCGGCATAAATGTTGGCGGGGGAAGGGCAAAGGAAAGGGAGAGGGGGAGGGGGAGGGGGAGGGAGGGGGGGGGGGGCTACATCTTTCCACAAAAAGTATACAGCAAATCGAATAATTGTAGTGTATTTGTCCACCTGGGGTCACTGGTCTAGAATATTAAATACACCATCGCTTATCAGTCACAACTCATTTAAGAATGATATAATTCATTTTCCAAGTGGAATTTGTTGATAATTTGCTATTTTAGTGCAGTAACTAAAGAAGACTCACTCATGATGGAACATTTAATATTGTTTGGCTACACTTTTTTTTTTTGTATAATAACTGCATTTCCCTAAATCCATACTATGTTTTTATGTGTATAATTTCAAACCAATTAAAAAGTGATTGATATTAATCAATTAATATATTATTATTTTTATTGATCAATTTCGTTATTATTTAATTTATTATTCGAAAAATTTAATTAATAAAAATGAAATGAATGTGATATGTAAATTAAAAGTTTTTTACAACTCTTGTTGCTTATATTTGAAAGATTTTGCTACCCCCAACAAATTCCAATAACGAATGAAGACAATTAGACATAATATTTAACCAGGTAAGTATTTCTAAATTTTGTACAATTTTTAAAAAATAGATTCACAAAATAATTTTCTCTTGAAGTAATAAGCTACTATTTATGTCTTTCAGATAAGAAATATATGCTGTATTCTCAGGGTGATGCTCCACTAAAGAAGAAGTTAAAATCTGACCTCGGTGTTCATCATACACTTCCAAAATGACCGAGAAAAGAAGCTTCCCAAAACCATCAGCAACTTCCACTGATGATAGTGTTTGTGATGCTTCAAAGGATGGAAGGTACTGATATAATAAGCTTATACTTGCACTAGTGGACTCCAACTTTCTAAAAGTGTGGAGTTACGTCATAGGACATCAGGTTCAGAATAGTATATTTCTCTTTCACTTTTAGGACTTCCAAACAATTGTTTGGTACTTCCAAACAACGAAGTGCAACCCATGAAATAGTAATACAATTTAGAAACATTTCAGATTTGCAAGTGAAAATTTAGGCAAGGTAATTTGTTCGGCCTGTTATAAAATGATGTTAATTTTGAGTCTTGTATAGTCCACATTTGCAATGGCAACCATAAGGGGTCATTAGTAATTGGCTGCATAGGAAAAATCTCAAGTTTCGTTGAATTTTGTCATGCTTATTAGCTAGCATACTGAATTGAATTAGCAGCCAGGGCAATCTGTGTGTGTGTTTTTGAGCAAGACACTTTACTCTGCTTGGTCCAGTTTACTCACCTGTAAACCATTAAACGAGTACCAGCGATGCTGGGGAGCTAAGCTGTGATAGCCTGGTGTCCTTTCCAGGTGGAGTCATGTACTCCTATCCGCTTGCTCAATACAAACTGGATATACCGTATTCGAACGTATTAAACGCCCCTGCTCTAATAAGCGCCCACTCAATATTTCTTGACTGATAACATAGTACATTTGATTAATTTGAAGCCTTAAAATACTTGTTTTGTTATATTCTAAGCTTAATTTGCGTGTGACGCTCAAAACGTGTTTTTGTATTAGTATTATGATCTAGTTGCCACTCTATATCTTTCTAATCAGCGCCCCGCACCCTGCGCATGCATAGTAGGAAGAAACGTCGGGCCTAATTCAGTAGGTGCAATTTTGTTTTCGTAAGAGTCCCGGGCGTTATCACGTTGAATACGGTAAGTGTGTGGTATGGATAAGCGTTGTGGTAACAACCAAGTAGATATCCATTAGTATAGACACTCCTTGAAATTTCACTGCAGTTCTCTATTTTTACAGATCGCTTTTTGGAATGTCTTAAGGAGACTTGCCCAAAGGAAATAGTAGGCAGCAAAGTTTCCAAATTCAACAAATGTGTGAGCAAAAAGCTGCAGGACATTCAGTGACGTAAGAAGAAAGATGGAGTAGAAAAAGAGAAAGGAGCAGAAAAGGGAAAGGAGCAGGAAAAGGAAAGGAGCAGGAATAGAAAAGGAAGGAGCAGAAAATCAAAAGAAAAAGTTCAAAACATTTTTGGTAAAGAAAAATGTTAAGAAAACTTACCATGCCTAAATGTGCATATCTTTTAATTCAGGGTTGGATGTATATGTAATTTTCTAATTTTATTTATCAACTTGCCCTATAATAAAGTGATAGTTCATTACATGTGTAGTTACATAAGTTAGTGGAAAATTATTGTTATTGGGTTGAAAGTATTATTCTTTTGGGTTGAAAAGAACTGTTGTTGTTTAGGTGTGCTCTTTATTGTTTGCATGTGTTCAAATCTTCTATTGTCCTAAGTATAGTTTATTCATTAGATTGTATTTTAGTAATAACATCAAAGGGTTATATGGACATGTTACAGGGTAAAACAAATCCTTGCCATTCCCAAAGTATGTTTTCAATCAATATTTGCATGTTATATCTTAGTTCATAGTAATAGTTGTGTAACTTGTGAAGAAAGAAAAAGAAACCAATTGAGTTTATTCTGTAAATTTGTTGTTTTGTAAACAATGTAACATTTGATTAAGAGTTGGCAAAGGAAATGCGATCAATGATCTGTGTAAAATTCCTCATTCGAAATAACTTTTCAAATGCAGATCTGACCTGCCAGAAAGTTGTTTCTGTTAAAAACAGTTGTTTCCTGTTAAAACCAGAGACAAACCTGTTAAGTCCATTTGACACCTGTTGAAAACAGTTCATACCTGGTGAAAAACCTGTTAAGACCATTTGACACCTGTTGAAAGCAATTGACCTGTTGAAAACACTTCAGACCTGTTGATAACAGTTCAGACTAGTTGAAAACAGACCTGTTAAAACCAGAGACAATACCTCTTGAGACCAGTTGACACCTGTTAAAAACAGTTCACACACTTGAACTGGTTGTAACTGTTGACCAGTTAAAAACCATTTGAACTGTTTTTTTTTTTTTTTTCTGCTGGGAATTTACTTAATCAGCATTACATACATAAAATCAATGAAGCAAAGCTTGTATATTTCATTGAGGAAATAAGATACTGAAGTCTCCTCAACATTTGGATCCCTTTATTGCCCTCTTTCGTTGAAGATGAACCTGACCACTAAAATCATCTTTTACATTTCTGGGGAGTTGTCTTTGAAGCATCTTCACCCGCTGAGGTTTTCGAAACCTCGAAAAATAAAGATATTTAAGGCAGGGGTGTAGGAAGCTTTAAAAACGTAAGGGGAGGGGGAACGACCTCACAGGTGCACTTTTCAAGTCTCCCATCCCACTCTGTAGATAGAATAAGCGAGCCCAAAGCAACAGAGTAAAGTAAAAGGAGCGCTTTATTTTTAGCGGCACTTTTTCAACGGGGACACATTCATCCCATACATGAGACTGGTTCCGTAAAGGAGTGGCACTTTTCATTTTCAAGGGGCATTTTTCGTAAAAGTGTGTGTGGGGGGAGGAGAACAGGGGCGCGATTTGCCACATTTACCCCCCACAAACATATTTCATCTAAAAAGTTATCTTCTTATTAGACCCTGGCGGCGAAACGGGGATGACTTTGGTGAGATAAGGCGGTGCCCTCCCACTTTTCAGGGGTTATATATCCTCGAAATAAATTTTGCGACAATTAAATCCTTGTTCTATCCAGGAAATTTGGGGATCCTTTCAGGAAATTATTTTTGTGTAAAATCACTGCATACAGCCATTTTCACCTCAAGGACAATTCTCACAAATAAAGTGGGGGACATGGTTTCTTATCCAAAAATATCTACTTAAAAGTGGAAAGTGGAGGGGGGGGGGGGGAGGGCATCCCTTGTCCCCTCAGGAATTACGGCCTTGCTGTTGTCCGAGGAAATTTCAGTATGCCATGGCATCCAAGAGAAGCCTGCATTGGGATGGATCGGAGCACCTAAAGCAAGAGAGAAGCTGGAGAATCAAGACGGAAAGAAAAAGACGTCAAATTTGAGGGCATCACAGCTTACTTGAAGCTAATAAAACGTTTTAAGCGTTTTGAGGGCACAAAGTGGCGGGTGACTCGTGTGACCATGGAACTAGTGAACAGTCTCACAGCACAAAAGACAACAAAATCCTCAAATATTTGAAATTCTGTACATTATGTATATTTTTACTTTTTTGTACATAACACAATATGTATGGCATATACATTGCATCAGTATCAAATATGAAAAAAAAATATCGCAACTTTCTATTTGGAAAGTGTTTTTTTAAATCTTTGTATTTACAGTAAGGAACTTAAAATTTGTTACACTTAGCTGAAAATTGTTTTGGCGGAAAATATAATAAGCATCTTAATAAGCCGGTGGTTAGTTTCTAATACAGCTGTAAGTGGGGGAACTATTCGAATGCCTGATTAACCTTAAAGGTCCCAGATAGTATACAAATGTCATCACAAAATTAATATGTTTTGTCATTTTTTGTGTCAAAATTGGTGAAAAACGCACAATACTGGTTTTTGCAATGTGTCTCTCAATTGCTGCCACATCTCTGGACCTGTCCTTATAGAACTACATCTTTATCAAGACATCATATTACTTTTTCATTTTTTGCCATCTCAAAGAAGACATTGGAAGAAACAAATTACTGCAGAAAGAATGAAAAACAAAATTCTCAGAAGATGAATTTACTGAACCATCTACATACATAAAACGACACAATAGTACTAAACGAGGAGTTGTCAGTTACTCCGGTGCTACCACAAATCTAAAATGATCCACTAATCTTTTTTCCAAGTGCAAATCCCCAAAAATTTTAAGAACAAAAACAACAAAAACTTAATTAAACCTTGAATTAATCAACATTAGACTTTTTCATATGCAAATACTGTTATGCATGAAAGAGAATGACAGCTGCAAATCTGCAAATAATTCTTTCAATTTATTTCTTATGTTCAATTCCTGAGAATGAAGCACATGTTTTGGTTACATCAAATGGTAATCTTGGGTTACAGCTATAATCCAAGCAGGTTTTTCTGATGAATAGCTGCATTCTTTTCAACAATTGTGGCGGAGGGTCAAGTATTTCAAGATAAACATAAGAAAATAGAAAGATTCACTGATGCGTATATCCACATATTTGAATATCAAAGTCGGATACATTCATTTTTGAATGGTCAGGCTTAAACGGCACATTACCCCCTGGGACCTAGGGGCCCGTAAAACTAAGAGAAGGGATGCATGTTCAAACGATAGTCTCTAAGTGTGTAATCACCTTTGACTTATCAAAGAGGTGTGTGTGTTCAAAATAATCACCCCCGGGCCTGCATTGACTCTCGACGGCCCGGCATTCCTCATACTATCTTTATTAACAGTGGTATTCAAATTTTCATTCAGCTAACAATGACCCATAATACAATCAGAGCAATGCAATAAAAACATAAATCAATATGAAAAATATGTTCTGTGACATATCTTGTTGCAGCAACAAGTGCTATTTCCTTCAGCGAAGGATCTTTACTTTTCAAGATAAATGTGGGTGTTGAAGGTCAGTGGTCAAGCATGGTTATCTTATATGAATGAAGACTTAAGGAAACAATGGTGAAGACAGCGTTCAAAAATATTTTTCTGCAGGGGATGACATACGTCCTCACATTCTCAAAAGGCATTGCATATTTTATTACAATATTTTGTGAGATATTAAGATGTGCAACCCATTGAGTGAGAAAGTGATTTACCACTTGAAATTATAGAAGAAAAAAAATATTTATAAAGAAAAGTATCTTCAATTAATAAAATACTTGTTACTTTTCAAATAATTGCAAAAGCACATCTTAAAGGATTAGTTTAGTGGTCAAGCATGTACATCTTATATAAAAGAGGACTTTAAAGGAAACAAAATGGTAAATAAAGCATTCAAGGATTAGTTCAGTGGTCAAGCATGTCCATCTTATATAAAGAGGACTACAAATGAAACAAAATGGTGAAGAAAACATTCCAAAATATTATTCCGTTAAGCAGACATTTAAGCTTTAAGTACGGTATTTGTTTACAAAGACTAAAATCAAGACTAGCTATGATGTCCGATCCTCAGATTCCTATATGTATTCTATCATAATTTTCTATGTGATTTTGTGGCTTATTGGATATATATAAGACGGATTTACTTGACCATCGAACTAATCCTTTAACGGAATACCATATTGAAGTAGTTTTTTAGCCATTGTTTCTATTCAAATCATTTATAGGAGAAAAACTTGCTGAACCACTGAACTAATCCTTTATTAATATGAGGATGTGACAACAGTCTTTTTTATACTTGCTTTTTATACTTTAAAATTTCTCCTGAAGGGAACAAGACTAACAACGAGGTTTCTTCTCAAACTTGTCTGACCACTGACCTCACCTTTAAATTTCCCAAGATAGCTTGGTTATAAGCCAAGGCTTTGCTTATTTTGTGAGTGATTGTACATATGATGATTTTTATTGTCTCTTGGTTTGTTCTTTTCATTACGTGTAAAGCACTTTCCTTCTTATTTCACATTATCCAGATATGCATCAACTTTGTTTGCTTCTAAATAATAATTCAAAGATGTTCCATCTTTTACTTTATAAATACTTAAGGTTTTCTTTAGATTCAGTTGAATGAACTTTTCCTTTTTAACCTATACTTAGTTTTTGCTTATAAGAGCAAGACTGTTATACATTGTAAACAGCTCCTTTTTGAAAATGGATTTCTATTGTCAAAATGGACTGGAACAAAGCCTTCACATTACCATTATACTCCTTTTATGGGACTTGATAAACTCTTTACCAGAATAGCAAGCATAAATTCTGTTAGCTATTCTGGTACAGAGTTTATTAAGTACCAAAAACGGAGTATAATGGTGATGTGAAGGCTTTATTCCAGTCCATTTTGACAATAGAAATGCATTTTAAAATAGAAGCTGTTTGTATCCCATGTTCAAATGTCTTAAGTTTCTTGTTTGAATCCATGTTTCCTTAAGACAAATGAAAGATGTTATTTTGTATTATGTAAATGTTTTGAGAAGGGGACAAATGCAATAACTGAATTGTGACCATCTCTGCACTGCGTCATACTACAACGGTAGCTGGAAAATATTTTCTGAATAACAAAACTGCTTGATAAGTTTGATGAAAAATGCAACAAAATATTTTTTTTTTTTTGTGCAATTCATGTCAAGATATAATATGATGTGTAATCAGTGTGAAACTTTTCATCTGTCATGGTAATCAATTACCAAATGATAATATATAAACAGTGCAAGCTGGCAACCCATTTCAACAGCCTTTAAAACCAACAAATAGTGAACAATTTCATATCAAACTTACTTTCCAACACTTGAATATTCAAAAAACACTTTCGTCCAATCAGAAACAATCACTTAACAATTACATAAACAGTAACATTTAAAACAACCAATGCCATGACTGACTTGCCGGAATACGATTACCAATACAAAAAATCCACTTGTGCTTCAACTATCTTTCCCGAATAAACCAAACATTACTCATTTTTGTTTCACTATATACATTCCAAAACTTCTGGCAGTATAATTTTTGTCCATTAACTTTACACATCAACCCTTCTGTGCTGCCAATTCAAGGTAAAAATTAATCTTCATATGCAACCAATACAGGCAGCAAACCGGTCTGTCTTGCCAATTCAAGGTAAAGCCAAACCATTGTGTGTTGCCAATTCAAGATAAACAAAACCCTTCTGTGCTGTCAATTAAAGGTAAAGACATTCCTTTCTGTGCTGACAATTAAAGGTAAACAATAAACATTGCCAATAATTATCAGGTTGTTTTCCTTTCAACAAGACCATTTCAATATCACATGTGATCTCATGACATTAAAACCGTAAGTGAATTCAACAACCATTTTACTGGCTTAGTATTTTAGAAAATTAGCTCTGCTTTTTCGTTCTACGTAGAGGTTTTTCTTTAAAGAGATCTACCCAAACAAAGAAATCCATGTGAAATCTAAAGCGAAATCTATCCTTTTATCAATATTTTTATAAAACATTATTTCTCAAGATAAGTCTGTCAAATTTTGGAGCAACAAATAACTGTACCATTCAGAAAGGATGGGTCACGCAGAGAAACTGCTGCAATTCTTGTCTCTGAATGGTGCTAAAATGGAAGACCTTCATTCTCGTGGCATTGAATATAGAAGAAAAAAAATATGTTAAAGACAGACAACCTTGCCATAGTACACATATACTCCGAAATTATTGCAAAATAAGATAAATACCAATTTTGCCAAAGAAACGATTTGTCTGATTGAATGTTGAAGACCGACTGCACTTTTGAGACAAGTTAGTTATACACTACTCTCCCGCAATTTTGATTATAATTCAAATGGTCTTTGATTGATGTTTAAATGGGAAACAAAGTTAACGTACGCAGGACTTTTAAAAGAAGCTTCAGATGCTTAACAAGCTAGTGACACCTTGAGACAATTGGCTAGATTGCCTGCAATTTTTTTTTAATCAAAAGTCAAAAAAATGACAAGAAAAATCCAACCAATTTAGGTTAAATATTAACCAATTTACAGCTTTATAAACTATCGGGCCGAAATATTCAATTATGACAATTTGTGATGTCATCAGATGACGTTTTTATACATAAATCCATTGTTTTTATATTCCTTTGTAACATTAGTTTGAAGAAATGGAGATGCACCTGATATAAGAATTTTTCAATCTTGATCATGTCTCAAATCACGGTCATAATTCCTGGTGGGATGGGAGGGAGTTTAAAAAATGAAATTTGTTTTTAAATGTTACTCACTTCTAGAGAGAAAATTATGACCTCGTCTCCAATCAACAATTCAATGGGAACGATGTTCAATGAAGTCATTAACACAAAAAATAAGCAATGTATAAATATCTTGGGCACGTGTTCAACTATCGTTAATTTCACTTAAAACTTTGATCAGCCATGACCCAGAAACGAAATACACAATCTACACTAATCAGATTAGGATGCTTTTGTTTTCCCAATTTGCTTTGTGTCACTTGCTCTATAAACATCATTCTACCTATCTTTACAATACAGACAACAATGTTACATTCTTACGTATTTCTTTCTTATAATCAAGGTAATAAAATGTAAAATGTGAAATTTCAAACCCTCAGATCCACAGAAAGGTCTTACCTTCTTCATACACACATATATTTACTATACCCTTTGGTTTTTCTTTCCAAAATATTGCTAGTAGAAATTGGAGGTCTATGGACAAGTACACCAGTTTTATCTTCAACCACGTACTACTGAAAATAGTATTCAATTCAAAGTTTACATAATCTTTGAATTTTGCCTCCAGCTTCTTCCCCTTTTCAAAGAGAAATGGCAGAGGATTGAAAACAATAGATTTACATAAGATTCATACATCACAAGTTGAAAGTTAAATCTATCTGAGCCCTTAGGCTTATCCCCAGTTTCCATGGCAAAAGCAGATGAGAGCACACGACTCCCCTGGAGGGGATGCCAGTCCATTGCAGGTTAACTCCCCAGTAGTTCTGGTACTCAGTTTAAAGCGGAATGGACTGGAGCAAGTAGAGTAAAGTGTCTTGTTCAATGACACAATACAACACTAACGGGAATCAAAATGGTACCTTTCGCATACGGGCAAGACTCCTCATCACAAGAATAACACAAAAATGTACACATTTGCCCATATTTGCACACAAATCTTCAAACAGTTGTAAAATGGCTGATTTTCAACCAATTTTGATGATTTTTTTTTATGATTTTAAATTACTTAAGCTTTCAAATAGTTGAGCTAAAAATGGACTACACTTATAAAGAATTAGTAAAGATTGATAAAGATTCAGTAAAAAGAACCACTGTTTTTCGTGAGATATACAAAGAACGTATTTCACTTTTGACCAGTATTCAACTATGGTAGTAAGATCATCGTCAAAGTTAGGTGGTAAATATCACGTTTACAAAATTTACATAGGCATAGATATGCAATGTGTGTTATCATGTCTATATTTGAATCTAATGAGTCAAACAATTTTACAACAAGCCGATAAGGCAATAAGTCAAAGCAGGAGGTTAACAACCAAGTGAAGAACTATTGGAAAGCAGTAAAGTTTTATTATAATAATTCCCCACTGAAAACCGCTATAAATAAAAAACAAAGTTTTGGGTAAATAAATAAAATTCCATACAACTGAAACAAATTATCACCTAAGTGATCAATAATCACATACAGAACATTTGAAAGCAGTGAACTCATGTTTTACTATGCAACGCCAAATCTCCACATAATGCTGAGAACCGTTATAAATAATAAATGAAGTTTTAGGTAAATGAATAAATATTTTATATTTATTGAAACAAAATGTCACAAAAATTATCAAAAAAGTTGAAACAAGCAGATAAAGTTTTACACAAGCAAGAAATATGACATAAATTAAACCTGTTAAGATAAAACTCAAACTTAAGTTTGACAAATGATTCTATATGTTTCAATATTTGTTTGCACTTCTGACTGAGACAGAGTAACCTCCATTACACACATTTGTGCTCAAAAAGCAATAAATATGCATGTAAGGCAAAGGTAAAGTTGCAATAAAAGAAGCCTTGCATTAGCAATTAGGATTAATTAATCAGAAACGGGAGAATTACAAAATTAAATTTCAACTTTTCGTTTTTGAATCACTTTTTAAAATAGTTCAAAACCATCATGTTGGACAAATGTGTCTGTATTAATCATTATCAACAAGTTTTACTTTATAATACATGCGTGGCGGAATAAATTGTAAATTTTTTTGTTGCTGACAGCATTGACCATTTCCATAATATGTGTGAATTAGTTGATAAGGGAAGTAATGCACCAGCACTACGTTTGCACAACATAATATTCAGTATATTTGGTTGTTTTGGTAATCCTGATGCAAGAGATCCATCTTTTAAACTTCAGTTGTATACCAGCCATCTTGGAAGTTTTTTTCTATTTTATGGTTTTGCCCCCATACAATTTCTATAGCTGCGCCACTGCAAACATGTATGTATTTCTGTGAATTTTCGGGCAATAGTGTACAGCCAACCCATTGAAAATAGTCCTGTAGGCACATGTAAGAGGGAAAAAAAAAAAAAAAAAACTGTTTATTCAACTTGTAATTCTTTATGAATTTGCTATGAATATTGTATTAAAGCAGTTAAAAAATAAAGGTTTAATGAATAAAGGCTTAATTGGGTTAAATTGAATAACGCATAGGCGTTAGGTACAGGATAATGCATAGAAACTGGTTGCACCGATATGGCCGGATGCACACGTGCTACGCCCTCGCTTCACTCAATCTTTGCCCAGTCTTCCCAGAACTGTTCTCATTACAGCATTGAGAACGAACACAAAATGTACTCATTACAGCATTGAGAAAGAACATAAAATGTTCTCATCACAGCATTGAGAAAGAACAAAAAATGCTCACCTTCTTGTCGCCATACCAAGATCCTACTCTTATTCTCAGTGTAAATTTTTTTTATCCGTTAAATTGTAAAGTTTTGATCTTTCATTTTATTGAATAAAAACACAGTGATTCCTTGCGCCGCCAAAGACATATCTCATGGAGAAAGCATAGCATTGTCTATATGACTGATAATATAGGGTCCCTGAATTAAAAATGTCAAATTCCTAAAACTTTAAGCTAATATGATGGTAATCAATAGTTGTATTTTTATGAAAATTGTAGCTACTGTTTTTCTCGCTGCCATGGCCATGGTGGCAGCCCTTCCCAATTAAAGGAAAATTTCTGAAATACTTACCCGAAAATGAAAAATATTGTCTGGAATTGAAGGTTAACTCCCCCCCCCCCCCTCCCCCCTCCCTCCTTCCCCGCTCCACACACACACAAAGCCAAAACCTTACTCAAAAATAATTGTTTATTCACAGATTCATTGTGATGTGTTGCCTTCGTAAAAGACTTTTCAAGTCCAACAAAAGTCACCCCCACTCCCTTCCCCTGAGTAAGATGGCCCGTATGGCCATGGTCTGATACATTACTAATATGCACCATGACATTCATTACTAGCATCTCAAATCTGTCTTTGCTTTCCTCTTAAAGGAATATTCCTATGGATTTTTGTTTTCTCATATTATGATAGAGAAAATGTTTAAGAAAAAAAAAAGGGTGAAAAACTACGTTAATATTTTATTCCGGTTAGAAGTTATAACAATTCAAAAATTAGAAAATTGTTGTTAGAAATGCTTGTATAAGATATAACCTTCAGCTTGATGATGTCACAGAGGCACATTCCAGCACAATTCTTATGTACTTCTTTATATATCAAATCAAAATTGTTTACGGTTTGAAACAAACTATTTTGCTTGATTGTAGGAATAGAGTGAAATGTATAAGTCACAAGAAAACATTTTCTTATTCTTTCAGGTACATTTCAGGTCATTTTTAAAGAAAAACCAAAACACTCTCTTAATGATATTGCCAATATGTTATCACGGATGTTGCCAATGTACCACGTTTAATCCAAATAAAAAATCTTTCAAATTTCATAACTTCTAAACAGAATAAGATATTAAGATAGTTTTTTCACCTCTTTATTTCTAAATATTTTCTCTATCATATATGGCAAACTGAAAATCAATGGAAATATTCCCTTAAATCCAGTAAAAGTTCCGCAACTTGTTCTAAGAAGACACAGGCCAGTCTGCATAACTGAACAGCTCTTGGATTCATACACTACATTTAGGCGTAAATGTTAAATATTCATCAATTTATCGAGAAATGTTGCCAAATTTTACCAAAAATCTTAATGGTTTTACCACAATTTCCTTGAATTTTGTGTCAATAATTTCCCAATGGAAAGAAAACTTTCCCGGGAATATCTTTCACTGCTCTCCGCTCATAAGACACTGCACCCTTGTCCAAATATGTTGTATTAAATATGACAAAACTGCTCATAAAACATGTTATCACATCATCTCTTTTGGTTTGGCTTGCCCCCACCCCCCCCCTTCCCTAACATTTTATCTTGGCTCCACCCTACTGAAAAGTAGGGGAACATCTCCCACATCCTGCCCCCCCAGAATTACGACCCTGGTGCTATATCCAATAATAATCAGGAAGTTATTTGAGATAGGTGACTGTATTAAACATGCCAGGGGTAATATTCTTCATGCAAAAAAATAGGCTTTAACATCGTCAGAAAAATCATAATCATGGGCGGGATTTGCCCGCCAAAAATGTGTGGGGAGAGGAGGGGAGGGGGTTAACAAAGCCAACAGAGGGGTAAGGAGAAAACCACAAATCATAATAAGATGCAAAAAAAACAATACAAGTCCCCCCCCCCTCCCTCCCCACCCTTCCTGAATTTCCAGCTATGGTCAGAAATATGGTTATTATAATGACATTTACAAATATTAAGTAATGTTTAAAACTCCAAGTTAGTAAAATACACAACGGTATATACAGATTTGATTTTAGGTTTCTGAGCATTAAAGAATAATTAGTTGCTACCACTGAATTAAATAACGATTCCGCGACAATTCTGGGAACTATTTTTGGCAACTTGAAACGTTCAGTTTTTAAAGGAATATTTCCATGTATACTTTGTAACCTTTCATAAGAATGATACAAATTTTAGAAACAATATAGTACAAAAATCCTGTTGATATGTTATTCCTACCAGGAGATATTCAAATTTTTTGGTTCATAAAAAAAATGCCAATAAACGAATAGGAAAAGGCTCAGTATGACATCACATCAACACATTCTCCCACAAAGTTTATGTATTTTATTAAAATTTATCATTCTTTTTTACTAGTAAATCCTGCTAGAAAAATAAAAGAATGAAAGTTAGGTATTTATATACTTTGCCTAATATAGCTTACTTCAATAACTTTTGGAAAATTGTTTCTAACCATACAGAAACAACCAATTTATGTTCAGAGAAATACATAAACATTTGCAATGAAATTGTCTCTATGACATCATCAAACATGAATTCATCATACTGTACAAAAACTTTAACATGCAATCGGGAAATCTTTAAAAATCTCTATCTCTTGAACAGAATATGATATCAACCTGATTTTTGTAGAAAATTAGCTCTAAAAGTATGCTCTTTCAAATAAATTTAACAGAAAACCACGGAAATATTCTTTAACTGAAAACGTGTATGGGCTCACTGTGTCTTCAGGTTATTGGTGCAAACTTAATTCACTTTAGTGATCTTAATTTTCCGTTTTAATTGGATTTTTTTTTTTTCTAAACAAAAGGGAATTAAAAGTTTTCTACGTGAAACTCAGTCAGAGCTAATCAGTCAACTGTGTAATATGCAACGCCTGTGCCCAGCAATTCTTTGTTACGAATGTTAACAAGTCTAGACCGGACGGAACTCAGGTTCCAGTGCGTTATACCTGATTTTTTGTACAAAAAGTCAGGTGTCGGGCGTGAAAAGCTGTGAAGAAAATTTTGGCATGCCAAGTGAATTTTGATTTCCAAGAATAAACACAACTATATTATGGCTGCTGCTATGCTCCTTCAAATTGAAGACCGAATCTAATTTGCTTTCAGAATAATAACTTTGAAAGATGTGATTCCTTTGTATTGAAATCACAATCTGTTATACCATGGACATCTTCATAGACAATCCAGAAATACATTTTCTACCATCTGAAACAAATCTTATTTTGCAAGCAAAAAATCAAGGCTAGAAAATTTTGACTTACAAATACGAAAGAACTTTGAGTAGCAAAGGTCAAAAGGTCTAACAACGAAAACCCACCCCCTCCTTTAAACTCTTGACAAGTGTCTGTCAAATTGTATAAGATAATTGTACAAATATACAGTATGAAAGGTTTAAAGAGACAGTGGATGCTTGTTTCATTAACTATGTTCACGTGGCAATATAATGGTCTACATTCGTGCAACACAAAAAGGATCTTAAGAGTCTGTCATAGGTACAGGATTTCCAGAGACTTAACAGCCTATATGTATGAAAGAAGATATTTCCCCTCCCCGAAAAA
The DNA here is from genome assembly GCA_020152595.1 of Chiridota heheva. Classification (NCBI taxonomy): domain Eukaryota; kingdom Metazoa; phylum Echinodermata; class Holothuroidea; order Apodida; family Chiridotidae; genus Chiridota; species Chiridota heheva. Next base: position 87,299 of record JAIGNY010003811.1, read on the forward strand.
AGAAGAAGAAAAATGTTTTGCTCTCTATGTACTTGGCAGCTCCTTCAAAGTATCCCACAGAATTGTAATCTATTGGCACACATTTTGATTCAACAGCAATATCTTAATCAGCTTATAGCAATTTCATCTGCATGCAAATGTTTTAAATTAACCACTTTAGTCTAAATTCAGTCACTTTGTCTAATACCATTCATAACAGATCATACAACCTGTTTTAAACATCTGGGAAAAATTTCACACAATCCTCAACTTTTCTTGTTTTTTTTTTAATAAAAGAAATTCATAGAAAATAAAAAAATAAATTTTTATTCAAAGTACATTATAAGATACAGATTCTTCTCTCTAAATCAACCGTTTTTGTTTCTTTCTGCTCCCCAAGATCTTTTTGCATTAACTGTCATAATGCACAATGCATGTCTTACAATCTTATTTTCCACTCTTACTGACAAATATTCATAAAGGTAGATTTTACCAATCACCGCCAGTGAATGCTTATCATGAATAATGCCTGAAAATCAAGACCTAGTGATTGCTAACCAATATCAAGTGTTTGATTGTCATGATTGCTAATCTAACTTGATTGCTTATCAATGGTGTACGACTGCTAACCATGGCTGCAAAGCAAGACCTAGTGACTGCTAACCAATATCAAGTGTTTGATTGTCATGACTGCTAATCTTACTTGATTGCTTATCAATGGTGTACGACTGCTAACCATGAGTGCAAAGCAAGACCTAGTGACTGCTAACCATGGCTGCAAAGCAAGACCTAGTGACTGCTAACCAATATCAAGTGTTTGATTGTCATGATTGCTAATCTTACTTGATTGCTTATCAATGGTGTACAACTGCTAACCATGGCTGCAAAGCAAGACCTAGTGACTGCTAACCATGGCTGCAAAGCAAGACCTAGTGACTGCTAACCAATATCAAGTGTTTGATTGTCATGACTGCTAATCTTACTTGATTGCTTATCAATGGTGTACAACTGCTAACCATGGCTGCAAAGCAAGACCTAGTGACTGCTAACCATGGCTGCAAAGCAAGACCTAGTGACTGCTGACCAATATCAAGTGTTTGATTGTCATGATTGCTAATCTTACTTGATTGCTTATCAATGGTGTACAACTGCTAACCATGGCTGCAAAGCAAGACCTAGTGACTGCTAACCAATATCAAGTGTTTGATTGTCATGACTGCTAATCTTACTTGATTGCTTATCAATGGTGTACAACTGCTAACCATGGCTGCAAAGCAAGACCTAGTGACTGCTAACCATGGCTGCAAAAGCAAGACCAGTGACTCAACCAATATCAAGTGTTTGATTGTCATGACTGCTAATCTTACTTGATTGCTTATCAATGGTGTACAACTGCTAACCATGGCTGCAAAGCAAGACCTAGTGACTGCTAACCATGGCTGCAAAGCAAGACCTAGTGACTGCTGACCAATATCAAGTGTTTGATTGTCATGATTGCTAATCTTACTTGATTGCTTATCAATGGTGTACGACTGCTAATCATGGCTGCAAAGCAAGACCTACTGGAGTGACTGCTAACTAAAATCAAGTGTTTGATTGTCATGATTGCTAATCTTACTTGATTGCTTATCAATGGTGTACAACTGCTAACCATGGCTGCAAAGCAAGACCTAGTGACTGCTAACCATGGCTGCAAAGCAAGACCTAGTGACTGCTGACCAATATCAAGTGTTTGATTGTCATGATTGCTAATCTTACTTGATTGCTTATCAATGGTGTACGACTGCTAATCATGGCTGCAAAGCAAGACCTACTGGAGTGACTGCTAACTAAAATCAAGTGTTTGATTGTCATGATTGCTAATCTTACTTGATTGCTTATCAATGGTGTACAACTGCTAACCATGGCTGCAAAGCAAGACCTAGTGACTGCTAACCATGGCTGCAAAGCAAGACCTAGTGACTGCTAACCAATATCAAGTGTTTGATTGTCATGACTGCTAATCTTACTTGATTGCTTATCAATGGTGTACAACTGCTAACCATGGCTGCAAAGCAAGACCTAGTGACTGCTAACCATGGCTGCAAAGCAAGACCTAGTGACTGCTAACCAATATCAAGTGTTTGATTGTCATGATTGCTATTCTTACTTGATTGCTTATCAATGGTGTACGACTGCTAACCATGGCTGCAAAGCAAGACCTAGTGACTGCTAACCATGGCTGCAAAGCAAGACCAGTGACTAACCAATATCAAGTGTTTGATTGTCATGACTGCTAATCTTACTTGATTGCTTATCAATGGTGTACAACTGCTAACCATGGCTGCAAAGCAAGACCTAGTGACTGCTAACCATGGCTGCAAAGCAAGACCTAGTGACTGCTAACCATGGCTGCAAAGCAAGACCTAGTGACTGCTAACCAATATCAAGTGTTTGATTGTCATGACTGCTAATCTTACTTGATTGCTTATCAATGGTGTACAACTGCTAACCATGGCTGCAAAGCAAGACCTAGTGACTGCTAACCATGGCTGCAAAGCAAGACCTAGTGACTGCTGACCAATATCAAGTGTTTGATTGTCATGATTGCTAATCTTACTTGATTGCTTATCAATGGTGTACGACTGCTAACCATGGCTGCAAAGCAAGACCTAGTGACTGCTAACCAATATCAAGTGTTTGATTGTCATGATTGCTATTCTTACTTGATTGCTTATCAATGGTGTACAACTTAACAATGGCTGCAAAGCAAGACCTAGTGACTGCTAACCATGGCTGCAAAGCAAGACCTAGTGACTGCTAACCAATATCAAGTGTTTGATTGTCATGACTGCTAATCTTACTTGATTGCTTATCAATGGTGTACAACTGCTAACCATGGCTGCAAAGCAAGACCTAGTGACTGCTAACCATGGCTGCAAAGCAAGACCTAGTGACTGCTAACCAATATCAAGTGTTTGATTGTCATGATTGCTAATCTTACTTGATTGCTTATCAATGGTGTACAACTGCTAACCATGGCTGCAAAGCAAGACCTAGTGACTGCTAACCATGGCTGCAAAGCAAGACCTAGTGACTGCTAACCAATATCAAGTGTTTGATTGTCATGACTGCTAATCTTACTTGATTGCTTATCAATGGTGTACGACTGCTAACCATGGCTGCAAAGCAAGACCTAGTGACTGCTAACCAATATCAAGTGTTTGATTGTCATGATTGCTATTCTTACTTGATTGCTTATCAATGGTGTACGACTGCTAACCATGGCTGCAAAGCAGGAAGTGACCTAACTGGCTGCAAAGCAAGACCTAGTGACTGCTGACCAATATCAAGTGTTTGATTGTCATGATTGCTAATCTTACTTGATTGCTTATCAATGGTGTACAACTGCTAACCATGGCTGCAAAGCAAGACCTAGTGACTGCTAACCATGGCTGCAAAGCAAGACCTAGTGACTGCTGACCAATATCAAGTGTTTGATTGTCATAATTGCTAATCTTACTTGATTGCTTATTGTTACAATCTAACCATGGCTGCAAAGCAAGACCTAGTGACTGCTAACCATGGCTGCAAAGCAAGACCTAGTGACTGCTAACCAATATCAAGTGTTTGATTGTCATGATTGCTAATCTTACTTGATTGTTTATCAATGGTGTACGACTGCTAACCATGGGTGCAAAGCAAGACCTAGTGACTGCTAACTATGGTGCAAAGCAATACTAAATGATTGCTGACCAAAATAAAAAGACTGCTATGGTCATGACTCCCAACCTTTCTTGACCAAATTGGCCCAGTGACCGCTAATCATATCCGAATGACTGCTGTCAATATGATTGGCTACTTTTAACTGGTTTATGACTGATTGGTTGCTAATAATGACTGACTGATCGATTGCTAATCATAACCACATGGCTGTTAACAAAGTGTTTAGCTAATCACGGCTCATTGAAGGACTGCTAGTCCCCTTCCTTAAATCAATGCAATGATTGAATAAATGCAAATAATTCATTGTTGTTCATGAGCAATTAACAGCCAATCATGACTACATTTCTGCTAATCAAGACTACATTTCTGCCAATCATTACATTTCTGCTAATCAAGACTACATTTCAGCCAATCAAGACTACATTTCAGCCAATCAAGACTACATTTCAGCCAATCAAGACTACATTTCAGCCAATCAAGACTACATTTCAGCCAATCAAGACTACATTTCAGCCAATCAAGACTACATTTCAGCCAATCAAGACTACATTTCTGCCAATCATTACTGCTATGCTCCTGCCTGAGTGTATATACCTAATCTGTCTCTAAAATAGCCAAAACATACTACTGACCCTTCAAACCATTCGTGATATAAAGATATCAAGCTATCTTATTAGAAATATTGTATCTGATCCTATCTGTAGCTTAAATCTATCACACTACCTCTTTCCTTGCATCCCATGGTGGCTGTCATTTCAATACTGTGAGAAATTGGCAGCCCTGAATGATTTCTCACCAGCTGACCTTAAAAGTCTGCATATCACTGTCAAAACCTTTCTTCTTCACCCTTCTGATGTCTTCTTCCACGTTCTTCAACTGCAGTGAGAGAAACGGTACAAGAACAACACAAATGCAGCAAGGAATTATTATAAAATCAACAAATGTTACAAGACGGAAGAGAAAGGTCATCACCCGTGGCAACCACCTCAATACTTTTTGGCACTTTGGTATCAAACCCAATCATCAATCGTCTTCCTTCTTCACTTTGAGTGTTACAGTCTGTTTCAGAGTGTATCGTGTCGCTCGGAAACACGAGGTCTGGCCACTCCCACCTGAGCTTTGAATACTTATGGTGGAAGCATTACTGGAGTTTCGTATCATAGAAGGGGCACTTGCTGCTCGTTTGTTGGTGATGCTTCGTCTCTCGATCAACGCCTTCCAGAGAGTTTCTCGATCAGTCTGCGGTATACCCATGTCACCGATAGCATCCTGCAAAGGAGAGACAAATTGTTAGTGAGAGAAAGTTCTGTTTGTGACAATTAAGGTATAACAAGATATCATAAAAACCTAAACTTATGTTTGGGGAACCTGCAAAAACAAGAATCACCTGCAACTGTTTTGTGAGACAAATTTCCCACCAATGTTGAACAGAAACAGGCTTAAAAAATGTTCTTCTTTAAATCGGGGCACACTCAATGGCTGTCATGGCAAGCGATAATTGGAACAAAATTGAACAAGGGTAAGTTTAATGCTGAACTCCCATTTTCGAAAATAGTCGCCATAAAGACGTTATTCAAATATTCAATCCAAAATTGATTCCGGGGTGCTTTTACACTTAGTAAAGCTAGTTTCGTGCTGCAACAAAATATCACGCCCCACTATTAAAAGCAAATTAATCTATGACTTAAACAAAATTGCACTTTATATTGTATCATCAGACAAGGAAAAAGAAAAGAAGGTTAGTTTTGTGGTCCATCCAAAGGTACTTCACGTCAAGTGCAAACAACTCTGTCAAAGCATTAAATTTTAAATAAGTCAATTTTAAGTTGGGAGGAAAATCCAGAGAAACACCCATGACCCCAGGCGGGTATCCATGCACATATAAAGACACAGTGGTGCACAGTCATTAGAGTTTAATCCCCTCAACTAACTAACGAGAGTATCATCAGAAAGCCTCAATAGTAAACTTAATCATGAGCAAAAAATCAAACAATTTTAATCATTTGTTTTATGACTGATTTCTTGAAATATCTCTTTTCAGTATGCAACAGCCTTTATGTGCATCCCAACAATGCAACATTATTTCAGATCTGCTTACCACCTCAAATCAATCAATCGCTCAAAACTGTCTAAATAACAAATCCAGAGTTGGAATTAAGTATAAAATTCCTCATGCATCAAGTTTAAACTTTGCAATACATTTTGTGTTTTAAGCCCCAACAAAATCTAAAATCTATTAGGGTCTTTATTGCTCACAACAGAAACCACAATCCAGCACAAGAAATTATCATTTCCACACACTTCACCCCACTTTCCATGGTCATAATCTGACATTGATAGTAAACAAATTTCACTGCAGCAGCACTGACTTTCACACTCAACACAAGAACAAAAGTATTCCCTAGCTGTGGTTATTGTGTCTAGCTTGAAGTAATAATTTACAAACAGGATGGTATTTAACAGTAAAGGTTTTGTTTGTTTAGGGATAAGTGATTTTAAGTGATGTTTTTGTTTAACTTTGTAGGTTTTGAGGATTTTGGACTAAAAATCCATTGCAACAGATGTTCATCATGTGGTTCTGAATAATAGTATAAAATTCTTCCTCATGAAAAAATATGAATTAGTAAATACTGTACATCTTTATATGCTCACCTTTTACCACATGTTCCCTTTTGCAATTTAATGTACTATTCATTACACAACTATGTGGAGGGATGATAGTGGACCAATGAACCTAAAACATAAAGGCCGAAACCTAAACTTTAATACCACATACACTGTTGCTAATCTCAAGAAATTCCCAAAAGGGGTGGCATTATTTCAGATCCTCTTGCCGCCTCAATTTTTTTTCAATCTCTCAAAACTTTTACATTACAAATCTGTAGTTTGAAACAAGAGCTGGAAAAAATCTACGGTTTAAGCCGGAATTCACGGAAAGAAAATACATTTTTATTTTTTTATCATAGATTTCTTCAGTAAACAACAGTATGGTGGTGTGGTAAATATATGCTCTAAAAATATCGCCCATGTAATTGTGCTATGAAAAAGTACATTAAATTGCAAAACTGGGAAGTATATGATACAATTAACTACTATAATATTATTTCTGTCACGATTTTTCAAGGCAAGATTTTTAACACTTTCATTCGAACTGTGTGAAATTTTAGAATTATTTTCACCTCAGGTTTGAAAGATGGTGTGAGGTGCATGAATTATTGTTTGCTAGAGTAGAAAATATCAATTCTAGTAATTTGTTAAAGATTGATTATGATACAGATCTTAACTAAAAAACGATGAGTTATAAAATGTATCAAAAGATAAATAGACAGGTAGAGGCAACATTAGCCAAATTGATTTAAATCCACTAAGAATCTTGACGGAAGCAAAAAATTAATCACAATTTGATAAAAATTGATCATTTTACAGCTATGAAGATTATTATGCAAATAAGCAATTTTTTGTGATGCTCTTGTGATGTATGAATGGGACATAGTCAAGTTTTCTTATGTGAATCTATTGTTTGTAAACCCTTGCCATATTCTTTTTGAAAATGCAAAGATAATTCCAATGAAGAAGATATGATATGTACCATACCCCAAACAACCTCAAGCTGGAGAAGGCATTTTGAACATTTTTGTAAGGTCTGAAATTAAGGAAAGTTTTAATCAGAAAAACATACATCACATTTGTTTAATAAATAAAATAGAAAAATCCAATTTTGATTACTCTTAACTTGAAAACTTAATATGCAATTTTGAAAATTCAAAGACTGTTAAACTCAGAATTTAATGCTCTTATTTGGTAGGTGGAAGAACAGAACACTTTTGGAAGGACACAATATTAACATTTCAATCTTCTTGTGAAATATTCACTAACCAACTAGAATTTTGACATTGTTCTAATGTAATAAGGGGCCAAACAATGGACTTGCACAAACTGCACTAAACCGGCTTAAGTGGTGGGCAGCAGTGTTTAACAGTTTTTGAATGGACAAAGCTTGGTACTGATAAAAAGTTAATTGTTGGGATTGCTGGTATATTGACAGTCTTGAGTCATTAGTGCCAGGAGGAAAGCAAGGTAAGTTACATTGCTAGAAACAGACAGGTTAGTTTGTAAGAGAGGGAGAGACTTAAAGGTTCTCCCTGTAGTCCAGCAGATATCAGTAAAATTGTGCACTTTTCCTGAAAAGCATGAAAATTGGCTCACATGTATGACGTGTTGAAAACTTCTGGATATATTGGGCCGAATCAATTTTTTCCAAAATGGCCGACAAAATTAGGAATGGTCACCAAAATTCAAAATGGCCACCAAAATTCAAAATGGCCACCAGGTGGGCTAAAGCTATCTATACGTAAACACTGATGGCTATGATATTCATTTTTATAAGATTTGAGATCCATGGTGGAATATTTGATATAATTCTAATCATAATCTACAAGTTCTAATGATTATTTTCCAATATGGTGACAATATGGCAGAAATTTTTTTAAATGGCCCCATATAGATATGTATATTTATATATGAGAATACAATGTTACATGTGTGTGGTACTAAACTCTACTAAATAGCTTTGTCCATTGTGGTATATCTTAATTCCCACTCTACCAGCCCTTTTTTGAAAACACACTTGGGAGGAGGGGTCAAAGATGGGGCACCCAGAACTGTGCTAATATCGCCGCGTGGTAGAATAAGGTTAAGCACAGGCTGATTATTGAAGGGTCCTCCATCTTCTGGGCAGCAGAGCCCGGCTCTTTCCGCGTTCGGTGACCCAGTTTTTGGTGCAATATGAGGATAATAATTTCTATTACTGGCTCACAAAAAATATGTTGATCTGTTTGTTCTTGACATACAAGACATCGCAGGAGCTAAAATAATCTCCACAACCAGAACAATAAAGCAAATTGGAAAAGAACATTACTCTAATTTTGTAAATGAATGTTTAGTCAAAAGAGCAGTCTTTGTTCAGACCATTGAAAAAGAACCAATTTCTCTTGGTCAATTCCTGTCAAGTACAGGATGGAAACTTTGACGAATTCTTTCGTCATGATAATCAGTTTTACCCATTCGCTGTGAAGGTTTGGTAAATTAACCTCTGAAATTAAGACCGCATGGCCTTGAACAGCTTTCTACCTCAAATCACTGTAATCATGAGGTTGATATCATTATCCATGTTGGTGCTGCCATTGTGAACATGTTGAAGCCATGCCTAGTCAAAGCCTTCCAGGAGTAAGCCCAATTATCTTCTTGCCATATCTGCAAAGCCAACTGAATACAGCACGTAGAGTAGAACTCGTCTGGGATTAGTATCTTCCTGATATTCTGATGAAAACAACATTCCTCACTCACCCGGTATAACATGGCCTCTATGACATCAACTGCAAGCACAAACCTTCATTCTTTTTGAGCTACTGCAATATCTTAATGCCTAAGTCCTTCTTTTCAAGTCCCACCATCTCAACAACCGCCACAGAGTGGTATCCAACCAACAGGTCCTGCATTTCCTCTCTTTCATTTTCCCCACCAACTCTGGTTTGCCCATATCATCTCAGAAGTGGCTCCTTCAGGATAAGGTATTGACCAGTTCTGCCTCTGATTTCCACGTTCCTGATGTGTTGGAACCAATTGATATTGAGAATTCGGTGAAAGCATAGGAAGTCAAATGTGTCAAGTCATTTTTCCTCATTCATGTAGCCCAAGATTCTTCTCAGAGACCAGTGTGGAGATGACAACATATGCATAATTTCATATTGCTACTCCAGAACTTGGACAGTCTGCCCCATTACGCTATAAAGTCCTTTACATAGAGCTCATGGACTAGTCTTGCATTCAACATAACAGTGAATCCTATTGCCCAAAAGTGGACTTTTGACTGCAGTGGCACATCTTCTAAGTGGGCTGTGCCTGCAGTATCTACAATACCCATTCCAATAGATTTGGGTGCCGTCTGGTATGTAGAGGGCACTACTTTGGGTTCTTATACAAATTCCGTAATGATTTTGGCTTCCTGAGGACAATAACAATGAGGATTCCAAAGAGGAGTGAAGACCACATGCAACCTTGCCATACCCCTGTTTCAAGTCTGAACCAGTCAGTTCACTCATCAGCTCATTGCAAATAATCACTGCTGCTTCACAATCCTGGTAGACAGCACGACCTTGTCTTAAACCTCCTTGGTTCTAATAAAGCTTAATTTCTACATTATTCTGTAAACGAGGATATGCCCATAAACTTTATCTGGTACAAACAAGAGCAATATACCATGGTAGTTACTGCAGAGAGACTTGTCACTCTTCTTATAGACAGTGCATAATCAACTCTTGGTCCAGTCCTTGGGTACCAGCCATACTTCACCAGTTTCACGACAATTCCATCAAGACCAAAAGCCTTGTTGTTTATCATCTTTGCTTCTTCTTTGTATCGAGCCCAAATCACAACAGCTATATTTGGTTCAGTCACAGCTGCTAAACACATTGCTGTGCATTGTCATTGTAATCTGCAAGGAAAGCATCAGTGCATTTTCCCCAACAGGGTACATTTCAAGAGGTGCTCTATTGCATGTGGCTCTGTACCACAGTCAGTCAACAGAATTGGATGTATATCCCCATTCATACATCCAACCCCCGTCCTTAGGTGGCTAAGGCATCTCCACTCTGCCCAGCTTGAGTCTGTGCCGACTAAAAGCTCTTTTTTTGCCACCAGCTTCATTGTTACAGGTGGTGAAAGGTCAGTGAATCGCTCTACCCATATGGTGAAACAAGTACCAATGAATCACTCTACCCATATGGTGAAACAAGTACCAATGAATCGCTTTACCCATATGGTGAAACAAGTACTAATGAATCGCTTTACCCATATGGCGAAACAAGTACCAATGAAGCACTCTACCCATATGGTGAAACAAGTACTAATGAATCGCTCTACCCATATGGCGAAACAAGTACCAATGAATCGCTCTGCCCATATGGCAAAACAAGTACCATTGAATCGCTCTACCTATATGGTGAAACAAGTACCAATGAATCGCTCTACCCATATGGTGAAATAAGTACCAATGAATCGCTCTACCCATATGGTGAAACAAGTACCAATGAATCGCTCTACCCATATGGTAAAACAAGTACCAATAATATCTACCCTTATGGTGAAACAAGTACCAATGAATCTCTCTACCCATATGGTGAAACAAGTACTAATGAATCGCTCTACCCATATGGCGAAACAAGTACCAATGAATCGCTCTGCCCATATGGGGAAACAAGTACCATTGAATCGCTCTACCTATATGGTGAAACAAGTACCAATGCATCACTCTACCCATATGGTGAAACAAGTACCAATGAATCGCTCTACCCATATGGTGAAACAAGTACCAATGAATCACTCTACCCATATGCTTAAACAAGTACCAATGAATCGCTCTACCTATATGGTTAAACAAGTACCAATGTCTCGCTCTACCTATATGGTTAAACAAGTACCAAAATAGCTCTACCTATATGATGAAACAAGTACCAATGAATCGCTCTACCCATATGGTGAAACAAGTACCAATGAATCACTCTACCCATATGGTGAAACAAGTACTAATGAATCGCTTTACCCATATGGCGAAACAAGTACCAATGAAGCACTCTACCCATATGGTGAAACAAGTACTAATGAATCGCTCTACCCATATGGCGAAACAAGTACCAATGAATCGCTCTGCCCATATGGCAAAACAAGTACCATTGAATCGCTCTACCTATATGGTGAAACAAGTACCAATGAATCGCTCTACCCATATGGTGAAATAAGTAACAATGAATCGCTCTACCCATATGGTGAAACAAGTACCAATGAATCGCTCTACCCATATGGTAAAACAAGTACCAATAATATCTACCCTTATGGTGAAACAAGTACCAATGAATCTCTCTACCCATATGGTGAAACAAGTACCAAGAGTGGTCATACATGGAAAGAAATTTCTCCTTGACTTAAGGCGACTCAGTTCTGACTTGTGTCCATACATAGTATGTTGTTCATCTATTTCTTGCAGCTGACCCTCTTTATTGCTAGCTGCAGATCTTCTGATGTCAGGTGGAGTTTTACCAGCTAGGAAGTACAAACTGTTGATGTTTGTGGGTTTAAGGCAGCGTGTAATTAGTCGGCAGCTTGTTTTAAGAGCAGTTTTATTTTTTTCTTATGAGTGGAGTTTTCCCATACTAGGCTGGTATACTAAGTGGCCGAGTAGCAGAGAGCTAGAGCAGTGAAACGTAGTGTCAGTGGGCTTGTATCCCAACTAGTGTTTGTGAGCTTGCTGACAATGTTTCTATATGTCACGATATGCAACAAAGCACGATATGCAACAAGGCACAACATGAGAAGTCCTCATGGGCCAATCAATGGTTCACATGGGTTTAGAAATGGAATGAAGGAATACTCTGCTACGTTATGGTGTTGATGAATGATGATGATGATGAACTTCAGTCGTTTTCTTAAATCTCTCCAACAATACATTTTTGGAGACTGTTCCAGACTTGGACTGCAGTGTGGATGAAACTCATGTCATGCTTTTAGGACAAGCAATAATTCATTGTCTGCAATGTCTGTTCCATGCAGTGTAAAAAGTAATTGACAGCAAGTTGACATTAACTTGACCTTATGCTACCAGTCATTATAGCCTCTCAAAGGTGACCACAATAAGAGCAAGAGGATGTCAAGGACCATGAAGGTGTGTCCAGACTGTGACGATATGAGCATCATATGAAATTTGTGTCTTGGAATTGTGCATCAGACAGGTATTGCCCCTGGAATTGTGCATCAGACAGGTATTGCCCCTGGAATTGTGCATCAGACAGGTATTGCCCCTGGAATTGTGCATCAGACAGGTATTGCCCCTGGAATTGTGCATCAGACAAAAGGTATTGCCCCTGGAATTGTGCATCAGACAGGTATTGCCCCTAGAATTGTGCATCAGACAGGTATTGCCCCTGGAATTGTGCATCAGACAGGCATTGCCCCTGGAATTGTGCATCAGACAGGTATTGCCCCTGAAATTGTGCATCAGACAGGCCCTGGAATTGTGCATCAGACAGGTATTGCCCCTGGTCCTTCTCCTTAAAATTTGTGCATAATCAGACAAATAAGGACCACTTTATCTTAATTGCCCTGGAATTGTGCATCAGACAGGTATTGCCCCTGGTCTGACTGTCTGAAATTGTGCATTAGACAAAGGTATTGCAATTGTGCCCTGGAATTGTGCATCAGACAGGTATTGCCCCTGGAATTGTGCATCAGACAGGTATTGCCCCTAGAATTGTGCATCAGACAGGTATTGCCCCTGGAATTGTGCATCAGACAAAAGGTATTGCCCCTGGAATTGTGCATCAGACAGGTATTGCCCCTGGAGTTGTGCATCAGACAGGTATTTATTGCCTCTTTAAATTCTCCAAAATTTCAGTGTCACATCCACAAGCATAACTTACAACATTGTACTTGAAATGATTTTTGCAAATTACCATTCATAGAAAGAATTGAGGTCAAAAACACTCAACTTTTGCACAAAGCAACAGCTATTTTAAATACTGAATTCAGCATTTGTCCACTAATAATCAGGTAAATATAGACCTGTAGACCTAACTTAAATCTAGTATAAAAATACAGGCTTAATTGTAACATGACTACATTGCATAATCAAATGTAATTTGAAACAGTTTTTGCTTAAATGACAGCCATATTTGGTGAAATGGTGGCCATTTTGTAAATAGCGGCAATATTGCTAAAATAACATAACAAGATTACGGGCTAAGAAAAGTTAGCCAACCCATAAAAGCATAAACTAACACCACCACAAAAAAAGAAAAAAACATCAAAGATGCCCAGAGTTAGTAAAGCACTTATCAATGTTGACTTTAAAATTATGAACAGAATTAGAGCCAACTACCCACTCAGGCAAAACATTCCACTCATTAACAACTCTTTGCGAAAAGCAAAAATGCTAAATATCTGTGCGTGAAAACTCTGTGGTCAACTTCAAACTCTTACTACATGTCACATGAGAATTAGCTGAAACATGCAAGAAATAACAGGACGTCAAAGCATCACTACCAGATAGGAACTTAAAAACCTGAATCATATCGCCACATGCTTTCTCAACTCAAGCATGGTCAAACCTAGAATTCGCAACCTAGATTCATAAGAGAGATTCCACACTTCGGGAATAAGTCTAGTGTCTCTTCGCTGAACCTGCTCCAAAATGAAATTATCCTTCTCATACAGGGGACTCCAGGCCTGAATAGCATACTCAAGGTGAGGCCTGACTAACTGCTTATACAAATTAAAATAACCTCTCGACCAAAAAAAAAAAAAAAAAAATTATAATCAAACCAAGCATCCTATTTGCCCTTGCAGCTGCTAGTATAGCACACTGTTTGGAAAGGCTTTAGATTGCTGGTAATGACAACAACTAGATCCCTTTCCTGATCAACACAACCAAGATTTGAACCATGCATGCAGTAATCAAAAGCCAACTTGTTCTGACCAAAATGAATAACTTTGTATTTATCAACATTGAATGACATCTGCCTTGTTTGGGACTAAGAAACTAACTTACCTGGATCAGTTTGCAAAAGTGAAGAATCCCTAGCATCATCAACAATACTGTACAGCTTAGTGTCATCAGCAAATTTACAAATGATGAAGCCAAGGGAAACATCAATATCATTAATAAAGATTAAGAAAAGAAGCGGACCCAATACAGAACCCTGAGGAACACCACTTGTAACCTTTTCCATAGAGATACTTCATTAATAACAACAACTCTTTGTGACCTGTCAACTAACCAAGAATACATCCAACTGGCACACTTTCTCTCCACACCAAGTCCTCTTGTTTTTATCATGAGCCTACCTAAAAAAACCTTATCAAATGCTTTTTGGAAATCTAATTAGATAACATTCACATTATGACTAGAATCAATTAGTTTAGTAACATCATCAAGAAACTCCAATAAATTTGAAACACAAGACCTCATGAACCCATTACTGGGAAAAGTTCAACAAACCATTGACCAGTAAATGATCTAGTACAACATTCTTAACAATGGACTCCATGACCTTGCACACAACACTAGTAAGACTCAACCCTATAATGACAAGGCAAACTGTAGTCACCCTTTTTTTAAATAGGAGTGACATTAGCAATTCTCCAATCACTAGGAACAACACCAACATCAAAGCACTTTAAAGATAATGCTCAGGGGAACAGAAAGAACATCAGAACACTCTATGTAAAACAGCAGGATGTATACCATCTGGACTGGGTGCTGCATTTGAATTCAAACCCTTCAACTTCATAGACACAACATCAACTGAAAAATCTGCATCCTTAATGGATACTAAAGAGTGCACACTAAGAAAATCCACAACATCATCAGTAGGGGATTCCTTAGTATTACAGACACCAACTAGTCATACAAAACCTCAACCATATCATTACCACTATTGATAGTAACACCATCATCACCCTAAAGGGGACCAACAACTCCTTGGTTTTTTGCTCTGAGTGAACATTAAGAATGAAATGACTTAGAATTAATCTTAACCTCTTTGGACAAACGTTTTTCAAAAAGCACTTTAGTATCTCTCATCAAACCCTTTTGTGAACTTTTCATGATCATAATACCTAGCAAGCTCCGCAATACACCACTGTGTTTATAACAAGGTCACAACTTCTTCTTTTTCCGAACAGCCTGCAAAACCTCCCTAGACATCCACACTGGCCGATTACACCTACAGACTTTCTTTAATAAACAAACCTATTTACACCCTCTAAACTATAGTTGGAAAACATCCCATGCTTTTAAAGGATCTAAGTCACGGAGCAAAAAAGTCCAATCAATAGACAAATTATCCTTAAGTGTAGCAAAGTCAGCATTCTTAAAATCTAAAACCAGTTTATTAGCTGGAGAAACCTTTGTGAATCAATACAGATCAAAACTAATGAGGTTATTATCATTACACCCTACCTTACCGCTACTTAGCACATTTCTAACCATACTTCTTTACTACTGAAAAACAAATCAAGACAATTACTACCACGTGTGGGAAACAAGACATGCTGGGTGAAAAAGCAGTCAGATACAGCTTCCAGAAAATCTTTACCATGTAGACCACTAGTACAAAGATTCCAATCAATGTCTGAAAAATTAAAGTCCCCAAAAACAATAACCGTCCTTGAAGCAGCTTTCCTGACGCAGTCAAGCAATTTCTGATTGTTCTTAGGACTAAAATTTGGTGATCTATACACAACACCAATACCACTGAACTACCAACATCGCCATCAACACCATAGGCAATTTGAAAAATCAAAAGAAAACTGAGCAGTTCTATCTATACAATTAAAACTGTCTTTTACAAACAATAAAACACCACCTCCTCTACCATTAAGAGTATCTAATCTGTCTTACCTGAAAACTGAGTAACCTGGAATATTTATCTCTGAATCACTAATTTCACTGTAAATCCAACTGTCAGTAATACCAATTATATCAGGTCTACTAATTAAAACTTCAACCAAAAGTTAATCACGCTTATTCAAAATGCTACAAACAGTTGAAAACATAACCTTAATTCTATCACTAGAACAATCCCTATCCCCAAAAACATGCCTGACAGGTGGCTTTAAACTCTCACCCCCTGTGACTAGTGGCCATATTGGCCAAAATGGTAGCCATTTTGAATTTGGCAGCCATGGCAAATTTTGAGAATTGAGGTAGAATTACAGGTAAAAATGAAACCAGAGGACAATATTGATTGTATACAGTTGTCTAAATGTGTTAAATACAGTTAACAATGTCAAATATCAGCCAAAAAAATGTTTGCATAAAGTTCCAGCCATTTTGAATTTTCATCCATATTGGATATTATAAAACTATATCAGTCCACTAATTATCTGCTACAAGGATCAAACTGATATCAAGTACAGAAATGAGCTTGTGACATAACTTCATTGCATGACAATTTGTAATTTGAATCTCTTTTATGATTAAATGATGGCCCCTTTGCTAAATGGTGGCATTTTTAATTTGGCACCATTCCAAAATGATTCAACCTTAAGCTTTGAGGTAGAATACAGGAAAAATATCAATCAGATGGAAATATTGATTGCATGTAGTTCTTTATTTTTGTTTGGCACCCATTTTAAAATGATTCAACCTTAAGCTTTAAGGTAGAATACAGGAAAAATATCAATCAGATGGAAATATTGATTGCATGTAGTTCTTTATTTTTGTCTACTACAACAGCTCATATTGTCAAAACATCATCATTTCACTTAGTGGGTGGCTATTTTTAATTTGGCGGCCATCTTGGAAAAATCAAGTTGGCTCTATATTCAGAATTATTACTCGGCAGGTTCAACTTATAAATGTACCAATTTTTCACGTTTTTTAGGAAAAGTGCACAATTTGTTCAAAATTCTGCTGGACTACTGAGCAAAAGTAAAAATAAAAATTGAGGATCTGAGAGACATATACAAATTCAAATAAAAAGAATTGAAAAAAGATCATTGCCAAGTTGGAGAGAAGAAAAACAAGCAATTAAATCCCCCTTGACACACCAGTTGCAACATGATATACAAAACAAACAATTTCACTGAATAAGGCTTTACCGGATATTGCAACTCATCCAAATCGTTGATGGTGTTGATCCCTCGGTCACGGAAAGAGTCACGATGATGTAAGCAACCAATCGACTGTAGCCAACTGTAAGATTAAAAAATAAGTTTATGACTAATAATAAGAATATGCAAATTGCTGTTATTAATGGCATACATCTGATTGAATAAATAAATTATATAATAGCAAACATCTATACAGAGCTTAATCATCCAACCATGTGGAAAGCATTTATGCTTACAAACCAAAAGCCCAACATGTCTTTTGCCTGAATAAGATTTCCTTATTACTGCAAAGATTTGCCTGGTTTTCATAAACCGTATTCTACATAATAAGTGCCCGGGAAGGGGGAAGGGGATAAGAGGGAGGGGGGGGGGAATAAAAAAGGAACCACTTTTTAGGTCGAAATTTCTTTATAATATAGTGTGCTATTTGAACTGCATTGTGTGAGTTGGTTCTATACTTGCCCCACAATGACCATCACAAAAAAATTGATGCAAAAATAGGAAATAATGTAACAAAACTTGTGGTAAGTCTTCAATTTATGCAAATAAATAATGTTATCAGTCAAAAGATGTTGGGGGGCACTTATTAGAGCGGAGGCTCTAATATGCTGAATATGGCTATCTTACTACAAAAACTGGTGACCTACTCACAAAACGACTAATGATTTTGTTTTTCATGCTTATTTTAGGCAATTTTCACTGCTTGTTTTGATCTAATAATTTATCTATTGATTTTGCCTGAATATCCAAATTTGTTAATAGTTGGGTTGGAGGAGGAAGAAGGTTCCTGTGAACATCTTGGTACATATTCTTCAGGGATTTTAAAGTGGTTTCCCAATTTCCATAATTTGTACCTTGAAAATTACATAAAGCATTTGAGCTGCGTGCATTTTTAGATGCATGGACATGTAGCAACAACTTGAGCTTAATTGGAAGAAAATATGCTGTAAACCATGAAAAATACCTTTAAGAAAACCAGTTGCAAAATTGACTATTTTAAAGCATTTTTAATTATCAGGGCCTCAGTTTAATAAATAATGCAAAGTTTATTGAAATTTTGTGACATCACAACAAGACAATGTATGAATTTCCTTGTGTTAGCTTGTTTTATTGTTACAGTTGAACATGGGAGCAGTTGAACATGGGAGCAGTTGAACATGGGAACAGTTGAACATGGGAGCAGTTGAACATGGGAGCAGTTGAACATGGGAGCAGTTGAACATGGGAGCAGTTGAACATGGGAGCAGTTGAATATGGGAGCAGTTGAACATGGAAGCAGTTGAACATGGGAGCAGTTGAACATGGGAGCAGTTGAACATGGGAACAGTTGAACATGGGAGCAGTTTGGGAGCATTTAAACATGGAGCAGTTGAATTGAGCAGTTGAACATGGGAGCAGTTGAACATGGGAGCAGTTGAACATGGGAGCAGTTGAATATGGGAGCAGTTGAACATGGGAGCAGTTGAACATGGGAGCAGTTGAACATGGGAGCAGTTGAACATGGGAGCAGTTAAACATGGAGCAGTTGAACATGGGAGCAGTTGAACATGAGAGCAGTTGAACATGGAGCAGTTGAACATGGGAGCAGTTTGGGAGCAACATGGGAGCAGTTGAACATGGGAGCAGTTGAACATGGGAGCAGTTGAACATGGGAGCAGTTGAACATGGGAGCAGTTGAACATGAGAGCAGTTGAACATGGGAGCAGTTGAACATGGGAGCAGTTGAACATGGGAGCAGTTGAACATGAGAGCAGTTGAACATGGGAGCAGTTGAACATGGGAGCAGTTGAACATGGGAGCAGTTGAACATGGGAGCAGTTGAACATGGGAGCAGTTGAACATGGGAGCAGTTGAACATGGGAGCAGTTGAACATGAGAGCAGTTGAACATGGGAGCAGTTGAACATGGGAGCAGTTGAACATGGGAGCAGTTGAACATGGGAGCAGTTGAACATGGGAGCACTTGAACATGGGAGCACTTGAATATGACCAAGAGCTTGAGTAACCATAACTAGGAAACTCAGGCCTGAGTTTGATGTAACTTGAAGACTTTTCTGTTCAAAATTTAAAGCAAGCTCTTTCTTGTTAAATCAAAACCTGTCCATATATGTTTAAATTTAGCATACAATAAGTTTTCATAGCTTTGATCAGCGATTACTTAAGGACTGTTCCACCTAAATCATGAATCATTCTAGGTCAATTGGTGGAGCGCCCTCTTTCCAGAGGGTCATGGACCCTGGTCGTGTCAACCCAACCTGCTGCCTTCTCCCTTGGTGGTCAGCAATGGGGATTGGAGCAGGTAATAAGTTAGGCTTGTGCACCTTTTGTAGATGCCTCTTTAAGCCTCAAAAATTTTACGCATTGCAAGAAAAAGCCCTATAGAATTTGGTATTATTATTCAAATGTAGAGACCGATGACAAACCTTTCTAAGCTTTGTTCCCGTGTAGACGTTATTTGCGATGCCTGCAGGGTTTGACTGGAGGGAGGAGCGATATGATTTGAGGTAGATGGCGGCGACATTGGAAATCCCTGGCTCGATGACACCTGATCAACATCCATTGGTCCATCAGGTTGATCACGTGACGTATTCGTCATAAACGCAGCCAACGAAATATGATTCTGCGGTAGAACGGGTAATGTGTCACTTCTGCTTAAGGCGTTTAGCGGCTGTAACTGTGTATAGTTGTTCTGTTGCTGCTGAGCTAGGGAAGTGTTCACTGTTTGCGGCAAATGCTGGTGTTGATTTTGAAACATTGGTTGGGCTAGGAATGTATGGTTTGCTGGTTGATTCAGGAGGGCCGAGAAGCTCTCTTCGCTAATATTGGCCACTTGCACCTGCTGTATGCTCACAGGATGCGGTGTTGAAGGATGATGGTTGTGCAGGCTGTTTGCGTTTATCTGTTGTGGGTGGAGCTGGGATTGCTGCTGAACGTGCTGGACCGGGGTGGACTGTGAATTCGTCGGCTGGCTTTGAGAGGAACTAGGTGATGAGTTGATTCGGGGAATTCTACAGAAAAATTGAAAAACTAGAACAGTAAATACCGTCATAGTTCGCATGGCCTATGCAAATTGACACCCATATCATATGACCCGCTAATTAAAAAAATGGCATCTCACACTAAGTCCCACATGGCATCCCATGTCCCACATGGCATCCCACTCCAAGTCCCACATGACTTCCCATCCCTTGTCCCACATGGCATTCCACCATATTTCCCACATGGCATCCCACCCCTTGTCCCACATGGCATTTCACCATATCTCCCACATGGCATCCCACCCCATGTCCCACATGACATTCCGCCATATGTCCCACATGGCATCAAATCCTATAACCCACATGACATCCCACCCTATGTCCCACATGGATCCCATCCCATGTGCCAAATGACATCCCACCCCAAATCCCACACGACATCCCATCCCATGTCTCACATGGCATTCTACCATATCTCCTACATGGCATTCTACCTTATCTCCCACATAGCATTCTACCACACAGTATGCCTCACATGGCATTCCACCATGTCTCACATGGCATTCCACCCTATGACCCACATGGCATCACACCCTATGTCCCACATCGATCCCATCCTTTATGTATGTCCCACATTAATCCAACCATATGTACCACATGACATCCCTCCCTATGTCCCACATCGCATCCCTCCGTGTCCCACATGACATCTCTCCCTGTCCCCCATGGCATCCCACCGCATGTCCAGCATCAGTGGCTTCCTACCTGATGTCCCACATGGCATCCCACCTTTTGTCCCACATTGAATCCAACCATTTGTTCCAATGACATCCTACTTTTTGTCCCACATGGCATCACATCCCATGTCCCCATGGCCTCCTACCCTAGCTTATGTCCCACATAGCCTCCTACCCTATGCCACACATGACATCCTAACCTAGGTCACACTCTGTGTTACATGAGGCATCCCACCCCATGTCCCACATGGCATCCCACCTCATGTACCAAATGACATCCCATGTCCCAAATAACATCCCATGTCCCACATGACATCCTATGTCCCATGACATCATATGTCCCACATGACATCCCATGTCCCACATGACATCCCATCCCATGGTATTCAACCTTATGTCCCACATGGCATTCCACCATATATCATACATGGCATTCCACCCTGTTCCACACAGCATTTCTCCCATGTCCCACATGATATTCCATAAGCTCCATAAGAAGTCTCATCATAGCTATCGCAGTCCCTGATTGAGCATACTATGTATGAAAGTGTCAGTTCATATAATAACTTATATGCAAATGACTTGTTAAATAAAAAAAAAGGCAGTGTCAAATAATTATGCCTGATAATAGCCTTTAGTGTATACCACATGGTATATATTATATAATGTCCCGCATGGACCCCATCCATGTCCCACATGACATCCGACCCTATGTCCATATGCAGTCACATCCTGTCACACTCCCTGACTGAGCATACTAAACAAAATAAAAAGTCTGGCCAGAACATATACTGTAGCAACTATATGCAAATGCCTACAATAATAAAGGCAGAGTTTAATTAATCATGCCTGATACAACCGTTGGGCGTGAATATTTTGAAGAAATTTAAGGATTTTAAATCTCCAGTGCTACGAGATAGAGGCTTGAGGATCTCTGAAGAATATTGGAAAATTATATCATTTTACAGTTATCTTCTAAGAAAATATCAAATGTTTTGTAGACTTTTTAAGGAAACTGCTCTTCAATCTTTTGTTAAGTGTCTCTAAAAAAGTTTAACATTTTGTAAGGAAATTCTAACCTTCCACAAGATATCTGAAGAAACTTTTATTTTTTTTGCGGAAGCCTGAAAAAACTTTAAGATTTTTTGAAGAATCCTCAAAAAACTTTAACATTTCTGAGGAAATCTCAGGAAAAACTGTGAACGGCCTGACGGTAAGAATCGCCATTACATAGGTTTACATTATGCTTCGCAAAAAAGAGAAGAAATGACAATTGCTATTAAATTTTTTAAAGCAATTACTAGTTATGCAGCACACAAGTACCAAACTGAATAGTTTACTTTATAACACACTTTTTCTTAGCACCATCCTGTTACATTTTTCATTTAGTCACTTTTGTGCAGTCACTTCACGCTCTATAGAGTTAAATTGTTTGCTCCATTTAGAATACGAGCGACTTTAATTAATGGCTTAAGGCCTTTTTTTCCACACTTAAGGGAAATTTCCGTGTTGGAAACGGGTCTTCTTGACTGACCTTTTCACACTGTAAATATCAACACAGCGCTCGACTGTGTCGAAACTAACCCTGCTCGGAAGTAGGGTTGAGATTTTCGACACTATCAACCAAATACATGTGTAAATGCAGAGCGGAACTGAACCATGTTAAAATTTCGCTAAGTCAAGTTTCCACACGGGTAAAGGGTAGACAATGTGAATAAGGCTTTTAGTGATGGTAAGTAGTTTCATGTTCACGGATGGGTCATCAACTAAAATGGCAGAAACAGTAATTTTGCATAAGTATTTAAAGAAACTGTGCACTTACAGTGTGTGGGAGCCTTTTAGATGTCAGTACTATATATATAAAGTTAGAATTGAAGGAATAAATAGTTTTAGATTGCAATGAGTATAATACAGCTCTTCATTCAAAAGCTTTAAGTTGACAACCCCTGCTACAATGAGTTAATACAGCTGTTCATTCAACAGCTTTAAGTTGACAACCCCTGCTACAATGAGTTAATACAGCTTTCATATAAGAGTTTCAAGTTGACAACCCCTGATACACCTGTTCATTTAAGAGCTATAAGTTGACAACCCCTGCTAAATGAGTTATTACAGCTGTTCATATAAGAGCTTTAAGTTGACCTCTGATACACCTGTTCATTCAAGAGCTATAAGTTGACAACCCCTGCTACAATGAGTTAATACACCTGTTCTTTCAAGAGCTCCAAGTTGACAACCCCTGCTATAGGATCAAAGATATAGATGCATGGTTGATACAGAAATTGGTTTGTTTGTTCAGAAATCTATTTGTTTGTATGGTAAGGTTTAACAGCACAACGACAGCAAAGGTCAAACTGTGCCAGAGAGATTGAATTATGTCAGAAAGGTAAAGAGGTAGAGGAGAGTAAGAGTGAAAGGAGTTAAAATATAGTTAAGGTACTTGGGAGTAATGAAAAAAAAAGATTTTTTTGCGTGAGTTTTTGCAGGAGATCATTAATGGAGTTAAAGGAGTCGAGGGAAGCTCTAGGGAGGGTGAGGAGCATGCAAATCATGAGGATGTGTTTGACAGTGCGAGGCTCTCGGCAAATACTGCAGAGCGATGAGGGACGCCGCTAAGGAGATGGGAGTGCGAGAACTGGGTGTGGCGGATGATGTGGTCTTTTGCCTTTACGAGAGACGCTGTGGGTTTATAGGGTTACATAAATCTGTACAGGATTACTTCAGTTGTCAAGCAAGTTTATCTTATGTCAAAAAGGGCATCCAAAGAAAGAAAATGATGAAGAAACCTTTACAAAATTTTGTTCACTTAAGTCTTAGATCATCACGCGGTCAAAACATGACTAATTTTTTAGATTTTTTTTTTTTTTAGAAGAATTTTTTTTCACAACTTTCATTTAGTTTTCTATCACTACAAGTTTGGTATATATGAATGCTAAGAATATAAACTTTTCAATACAAAAATCAAAATAAGAAAATATTGACATAAATATGCAAATTTGCAATTTTTGGGCCAACTTGGGTCTATTTTGATGAGCTTTATTTCTTCTTGTAAATAATGATAATGGGAGGATTTTTTCACATATTTAGATTGTTTAATTTCCTTTCCATGGATACCAGTCTATTTTCTTTTCTTTTTTAAAAGCAAAACATGCAAAAACAATCAAAATAAACAAAAAATAATCACTGCTGTAATTACTCGCAAAAAACAAAGCTGTGCATCCGCTTCTGTAAGTACAAACCCGGGTCATTCACATTGAAATCTCAGGCGCTAACCGTTACACTACAGTGGGCATGTGTGTGTGGACTTGTTTGAATACTTAAATTACAGTAGGAATAAATAGGGGGTAGTTGCTCTTTTGAGTTTTCAATTGAAATATGTGCAATAAACATAATGGTGGTAAATCCTGCATATGGCAGTTGTATTTTAATTAGGAGCTATGATTTTCAAAAAAATTCTAAAAAAGGCTCAAAACCACAAAATTTTGAAAAACTTTTGCCAATAAAAGATATTGATAAAAGGGACGGTCAAAATTTGACCAGAATTGGATGCATTGATGTCTTTGACAGTTGTTCAAGGCTGGATGTGAAGGTATGACAAGTTTTTGAGAGAAAAAAATTGAAATTTGAGGAGTTTTCTTTTTACCCAGTTTCAAGCAGGTTTTACTCAAACATTCTCAATAAACCCAATCAAAAATGTTAATTTATTGAAAAAAACTATTTGAGCTCTTTCAAATGATATCAGGATTACTGTTGTAAGCAAAATAAGTTTTGAAAAGTGCATGTCTAATTCTGTAGTGTCACCACCTCATAAGAATTAGTGAGGTGTCTACCCACTGTGGTGTAGTGGTTATCATACATGTCTACAGACCATGAGGCCCTGGGTTCAAGCCTCGGTTGGGTAGACACGCCAGTGCACCACAACTAGTTATAAAAGGCTGTGGACATTGACTTGTTTGTCGATGTTGTCTGTCCGTACATCGTACCTGTGTTCTCGTCAGGGTCGTATTAAGCGTTTCGTGATAGCACTCTTACTCTCATAACCAAATACGCAGGCGACGACCCCGTCGTTGTAATTGTGTGTTCACTCGTCGTCATCGTCACATTAGTGAGGGAAATGTAGCTTGACATCAGGTACCATAGGAGACCTCATATCATTGCGAGAGAGGGGTGGGAATGTTTGCGGAAGAGGGGTGGGAATGTGATTGATAAATACATGGAATATGGAATCATACCTTAGCGGTGTAGTTTGATAAAGTGCTTCCCCCAGACCCCCCACCCATGATCCCCTTGCATATACAAACATAGTCTTTTCAATACAAAAAATTAAAAAATTGAGCACAAATTATTTCATTGTATTTCATTTTTCAAAAATTATGTGTTCTTTTTCTGAACCAAAAGAGGCCTAAAAATTGTTTACTTTTCAAAAAATTTGCTTTCAGAAATCCGAAAATACAGATCTTTCTTCGGAAATATCAGAAGGGTGATTAACGTGTAAAAAAGTTACATATTAAGAAATTTCTTTTTAGTGTTTATGTATGTCTTAGTTTATATTCAAGCTCTTAGAAGCCATTTATGTTACCCTAAATTGATAAAACCCCAAAGCTTCCTGGGGCTTCCCTTTACACCCGCACCGGAGCTTCGCCCCTAAACCCTACCAGGGGCCCCTCAGTGGGTCACTGGACCCCATGACGTTCAGATTTGCGCTACACACAAACCAATGACACCTTATGGCGTTTATAATTATCACTTTATGTCAGCAAAATTTCCTTTCCCCCCTGAGTCAAAGTCATCATTATGATGTCATCACAGCACTTTTGTACTATTCTTCATGTATTTCTTTTAAAATAATTTCATATTTTCTAAATGATTAAGAACAATAATTTCTTCCAAAACAATTATTAAGAACAGTGTAGAATAAAGTTTACAATGTTTTCCAATCTGTTCTTTTAACTTTTATCTAAATTATGAAAAATAAGCCACAAATTTTCAAAGAAATACATAAAAGATAAGTACAGGAAGTGCTGTGATGACATCATGACATCATCGATAAGACTCAGTACAAAAGTCATTTTTATGTGGGCAAGAAAAATCCTTTAGGTTCAATAACTTCTTCTAGGAATGAGATAATCAACATGGTTTTTGTACCAATCTATTTCTTAAGTTTTTTTACTATCAGATACATAAAAATGAAATTCCATGAGAATAGTCCTTGATTCAGAATATGTTGACATCATGCACAAGGCACATGCACAAGGCACATGCACAAGGCACATGCACAAAGCACACAAGGCACATGCATAAGGCACATGCACAAGGCACATACACAAGGCACATGCACAAAGCACAATGCACAAGGCACATGCATAAGGCACATGTACAAGGCACATGCACAAGGCACATGCACAAGGCACATGCACAAGGCACATGCACAAGGCACATACATGGATAATGGCGTTGTTGCCAACATTGAGAATGGCTTACCCCTACGAGTTTACTGCCTGTGAGAAGTACCCTAATCAAGATCATAAAAAATAAACTCGCCCATCATTTTTCAGATACAAAATTTATTTTGATGATTCGCATCACATGAATGATATTAATATATAGGTAAATTTGTGCTTCAGAAAAATCAAGTCAAAATCAATATATTACACCCATAATAATTTACAACAAATAAGCATAATACTATGAACTTATTTTTAGAACTGCTAAGGCACATCTACGACCTAAGGCGTCTGAGTACTGCCAAGTTATAAAATGTTTTAAGCCTGTTTGTAGATTCCAAATTGTATCCACAAAAGTAAAATAATATTGACAAAATGCCAAACTTTACATGAGTATTTACAAAAAAATATTTTGAGCTTTTAAGAGTAAAGCACAAAACTCATAAGCTTTCTTCCAACTATCTACACCCAAAGCCACCTCCCAAAATAATTAGCCATTAAAACATCTGTTGCATTTGCTAATAGTACTAACACTTATAGTAAAGATATACATAACACACTCAAGCATTGTTACCTAAAGCAATCCTTACAACATTACTTGATAGCTCTAATCACCGTGTGCTAAAAAACAATCAGGTAGAAAGGTAGACAAGTTTTCTTCAATAAAGACTTCACCTAAAACAGTGGCATTTAAGACTGAACACACAAGTATTTTAATAGGTCCAAATTTTGTTGGGTAGGCAAGTTACAGAAAACAAAAACTATTTATTAGGGTGGCCAGCTGGAAGTCACGACTGCAGAGCTTTCAAAATGCCTGCAGAAGCCATAGGCGTAGATCCTTGGGGGAGGTGGGGGTACATATCCCTACTTTGTAGTGAACCCATACTACATACAGTAAAAAAATGCAATTATCCCCCCTCAACTTTTGATAAGTTAATAGGTAAAACATGTTAAGATTAAACACAAGAGATTTAAAGGGCAAGCCAGATGGCCTAAATTTTTATATCCGACTCCCAAAGATTGCACGCTCTTCCTTGTGACAAACTCTGCAGTCTGGCCAGAACAGTCAAATTGGCGCGAAAACAACGGACTTTTTATATAATGTTCATTATTTTTTATACAGCATTCCTTTTCTGTCATTAAAGGCTTTCAGCTTTTTACAGTTTACACACTACGAATCATAATAAATTATATCTTACTTCTATACACATGTCTAAATCAAGGCACTTTGCACACTTTCTTTCATCTAAGTGAACAACAAGTAGGCACTAGTCAGCTCTGAATTGCTTACTTCCAAATCAATTCTTTCATCACTCACACACACAAAATCGTCTAAATCAAGGCACTTTGCACACTTTCTTTCATCTGAGTGAACAACAAGTAGGCACTAGTCAGCCCTGAATTGCTTACTTCCAAATCAATTCCTTCATCACTCACACACACAAAATCTCCCTCAAATATATTGATATAAATTTTACTTTTCTTATGGGTTGTCTTCCAAAAGAGGTTGCGTTACAATTTTTTGTCTGGCATATTTGGTTATGACAAGCCCTTGATTTTTGGCATATTTTGTAAATTTTCCGTTGTATGTACAGGGCACCGTGTAATGTACAGGGCACCGTGTAATGTACAGGGCACCGTGTAATGTACAGGGCACCGTGTAATGTACAGGGCACCGTGTAATGTACAGGGCACCGTGTAATGTACAGGGCACCGTGTAATGTACAGGGCACCGTGTAATGTACAGGGCACCGTGTAATGTACAGGGCACCGTGTAATGTACAGGGCACCGTGTAATGCACAGGGCACCGTGTAATGTACAGGGCACCGTGTAATGTACAGGGCACAGTGTAATGTACAAGGCACTGTGTAATGTACAGGGCACTGCACACTAGCAAAGCTTGCAAGTATTAACACACACACACACTTGTGTAGGCCTGCCTTGCTACAGTACAATACAATACAGGAGGAAAGTAAAATCCTAGCTAATGATATCCTTGACAATTGATAGCCTGCATTCAAACATCAAAACTTTCATGTACAGGTACATGTATATATACTGACTATACATACTGGCCTATGCGTTTATGTACAGTACTTGTACAGACATGTTGAATCATTTGGCCATTAGTCTCATAGTTGTGTCATTTTTCTTTTCTTTCTTAGTAATTCAAAATCGTTTTTGTGTGAAATAAAACTTTCAGTCGCATCAGGGATAAGATTTTCATTTAGGTCAATGAAAAACTGGTGTAAAATTTCACATGCTATACCTAAATTTTACGATACAGGTACAACATGTGTCGTGAGAAATTTCAGCCATAGCGTAATATACGACAAATTTGTCGTTAACATCTACCAGACTTAAAAATAACCCTTTGAGATCTCACAACGATCTGAATAATACATTTTTGTCCTATCTTTTTTACATATCTGTCTATGGACAGATAGCAACAACTTGAGCTCCATGGAAACAATATATGCTATAAACCATGAAAGTAGCAACATGTTTTAAATTTTTAGGCCTTTGCATAAATTATGCAAATTTTATTGAAATTTTACGACATCACAACAAGAAAATCTATGAATTGACTAATATAAACTGATTGGTTTTCAATCCCTCACCAACTATATTTAAACGGAAGCTTTTAAACGTGACCAAGAAGTTTAATCTCCAGATTCGAACTTCAAAACCAATCTGATGATTTTCAGTAACTTAAATCTAGGACAGAAAGTTAAAGAATTAAATTAAAGATTTTGAGGTGTCCTCTCTTTCATACATCACATCTTTTCTACACATTTCGAATTCTTGCATAATTATCAATTATTGACATAATATTTAGACTACTCTGTTTAGAAATTAAAGTTGTTTCTGAATATAAAATCTCTACCTGTCCATCATATACCTTAAAACTATATTATATCTACTCAACGTGTTCTTCTACTTTTACCATAGATACTTTATTTGAACACTAATCTACTTAAAGAAATTATATAGCTAATATCGTTCCAAAAAGAAAAAACAAACACATCTGAAAAAACAAAAAACTACATTGCTGAAATCTAAAAATCATATATATGAAATCTATTGATATAACTCTAAACTATAATTACACTAGCTCAAAATGTTACTATTATAAACCTATCTGTAAAATATTAAAATAAACCTTCTAGTTAATACTGTTCTGAAAAAGAAAAGAAAAAAAACACCTCAAAAATATAGATAGTTAACTATCGGATACAATTTTCTATAAGCCTACTTGAATAATTTTGCTCTAGTACCTGTTACCCTCCTAAATTTTCTTTTACAGATATCAATCTGTTTAAAGGACTGGACATCTAGCAAATTTCAGGTATGTGAAAGAACATGGAATTCCGAGTAGAATAATATTTAAAATTTGTAAAAAGCTTATTTAGTTTTTAAGTTATAACTAAACAAAGTCTCATGATTTGTTAATCTTAAAAAGGTTTTACAAAAAGTAATAAAGGATCCTTCCCTCATTGATGCCACACATTATTGCGCAATAACCACTAAAAATTACAAATGTCGTAAATTGGTCAATATTTAACCAATTTTAATGGAATATATATGATATTTTGACGTGTTAATGGTTTGGATCATATTTTAAACCAATTAAGTCCATGTTGCCTCTAGATTTCCATAATCCTTTAACTGTATTGTATGACATAATTCTCAATGTGAGATAGGGATTCCAAATAAATTATAAAATATGCAGCAATTGTAAAATAAAAAAAAATTAAACATAGCTAGGGGAAAACCTAGAGCATTCTTGGAGCACTTCCTGAAAAGTCAAGAAAGTAAACAAACTTAAAAATCTCGTCTTTCCGAGAAATACTTCCTTAATATCTTACAAAACAACACTATATACATAACTTCCACATCCTAAAGAAGTTGGAAAAACTTAATTCAATATTGGAACAAATAACATCTTTCAACCTTGTCTAACTATGACTTTTGACTTCCTATTTATTAAGACATACCAAATGTCATCCCAGATTAGTTACTGTAAGTGGTCCAAATTTAAACAACTCAAAAAGAATAAATTATGATGTGCACATGTAAACAAAACAAGGTTATTAAGCATCAAAGAGCACTGGACCGAAAAGTTAGGGGGCTTGTTTTGGCAAATTACACTGATATATCAGATTGATAATTTTCATGCCTCCATAGCCCACAGACAATGTGAAGGCAAAGGTCACTTGAATATTTATATTAACCTGAAAATTGCTATACCGTTGGTTGTGTACTAAATAAGCATTTGATAAATGGGGGACCACCTAAAAATAAGCCCTCACTTATCGGGCTAGTGCTCCTTTTACTCATAAAACAGAAATAACTTATATTTGGCAGTGTTGTAAAACAAGGTATTGAGTGAAGGGAACTAGAACACTATTGACAAATGTGAATTGTCAATAGCAAATGAAAAATTACATATTTATTATTAGATTAAAGGCTACACTCTGCTACACCTTTTATAAGACATCCTTAGCTTCAGGAGGGGGGAGGGGGGATGGGGAAGGCAGGGGAAGTATCCTGCTTTTTCAAATCAAAATTGAACCTACAATTATTTGTACTTCCAACACAAAACCTAAAAGGAAAGATGACGTTTACACCAATTGTAATTTTCTGCCTTGAAGAAATAATCACAACTAGCATTTGCCACTCCGATAGCATTCCCAGACGTCTAATGTGGGCATGGTGGTGAAAGGGAAGTGCAGGGAGAAGGAATCGGAACACAATCTACGAGGCAATACTTAAATACATGATACTCTAAAGAGCTTAAATAGGGAGGGGGAGAGGCGGCAAAAACTTTTTGAGCCTAATCTAAAGTGAAATATGAAGTTGCACCCCCTACAAATTTTCTTCCAATAAATAACAATTTAATAACTGTTAATAGTGCTGTATATTTTGGATCATATTTATACTTCCAAGGCTCATGGCAGGGAGATACCTCGCAGCATGTATAGTAGATTTCCCAAATTTTGTTATTATTTATCTCTTGCGGTCCTCGGCTTCTTGCCCATTTTCCTGGGCAGACACTGCCCTAATAATTGTTCTAGCAGTCTGTGACAAAGAGAAAAGCAAAAGAAGGAAAAATCAATTTCCACTTCTTCCTTCTGTTTCAAAGTTAAAAGTTTGGATACAAAGAAGAAGCCTATGCCACAAGTTTAAAACTGTTAATCGTAAATTTGCCATTTTTACTGTTAATTTTTATTCCCCATTTTTCCTGTTAATTTTGTGTACTTTCCCAAACATTTTCATTTAAGAATTTTCACCCAAATTATTTAACTGATTCAAAATTTTGCTCTTATTTTGCAAATCGTAATAAAAGTCTTCATCAGTGCCTGCCTGGTACTGAATGGCCAGAAGCCGACAGCTATACAAGAGTGAGAAAGACAAAATAAGACACATCAATTCATGTCGTTAACAAAATATCGCAACATTCATTAAGGCAAAGGATGCAGAATTCTCTGTTACAATGATAACATTTTGTTGCGGGAAACAGAAAGTTTGGCGGGAGAGCTGAAGATTACAATGAACATTAAACACGGGCATAGGAGAAACTTAAAAAAAACATTTCAACTCTTTAAATATTAAATAATACAACCATTGAACAATAACATGCACAAACATTAATTAGCCTTCTCAGGAATGGCAGCGCTGAAGGTAATAACAAGACATTTTCCTCCCACAAGATAATGCTTTGCTATCCCCCCCCCACCCCTCATCCCCCACTCCAATGTCTACTTCCCCAAAAAAATTGCATGAGAAAATCCTAGTATAGCAGTACAATTTTGAGTTCCTTGTAATAGAACTTTGTTCCATTATCAAAATAACTGAAATTTCAAGATTTTCTTAAAGATTTTATTAAGTTTATTTTATTCATAAATAACTGAAAATATTCTTGTTCAATTTGTGTTCAAAATAATATTTCAGTCCAAGAAATAAAAAAAGAAATAAAAAAAAAAGAAATGTGTAGTAAACTTACTTCATGAAACTATATTAGTATTTTCCCAATTTGTCTATTCTATGGTACTGACATTTGCATTTGCCCTCCCCCATGTGGTACAGGCTCCTCTCTCCCCAACCAAACAGGTGCTGCCGCTGCTTCTAAAGGGGAAACGGCTTGCAAAATTCCTATGAAGTCTACCCACTTAACACCATAAACCTCCAAAGACATTAAAAACCCTGCCTTGTATTCTGCTTTGTTTGGGTTTTTCCTGCACAAGCATATACTTACTGTAGGAGACAAATTGCCCTACAAGTTACTTTCCAGAAAAGGTGGAAAAATGCAGCTCACTTCAGACAGGGATGATAATTCTTACAATTTTTTCAACTAACATGAAATATTGAGTACTTTTCTTCCCTTCCAGGTTATGAAAGATATAATAAATGATCTGTCAAATTTATCTTGGGTCTAAATATTGAAGCAGCAGCTCTGCTTTGATGTAGATGATAAGAGACTTCTTATCTACACCCCAGAGAGAAAATACTCTCAATTAACACAAAATGGACAGCATCAACAGTAACAATAAATAATGAAATTGTTCTACCATATGATAAACAAAGAGACTAATCTTAGAGGATTAGTTTAGTGGTCAAACAAGTCCAAAATGGTGAAAAGAGCATACAAAAATCTTATTCCATTAAGGAGATATTCAAGTTTAAAGCTGGGTACCATTTGTGTAGAAATAACTGAAATCAGACTAGTCATGACATCATAGCCTAAGGTTTCTCGAAGTCATAATATCATAATTTTTCCTGCGATTTTGTGAATTAATTATAAATACCATCGGATATGTCAGGAAAGAAGTAAAACAGAATCTTGTAAGAGTAATTATAATTTACCACCTGAAGAAAGTCTGAGGAAAAGTAATTCATATTGTAAAAATGTTCAATTATTTGTCTTTAAAATACATTAACAATTGTTTAGGATGTTAGGATAAGAGTGCCATTCTTGCATAGTAGACTAACTACACCAAGTACATAGGTAAGACAGGGCTTTAAACTTAAATATCTCCTTAACAGAATAAGATTTTTGAATATTTTCTTCACCATTTTTGTTTCTCTTCAAAGTCCTTCTTCATATAAGATGGACTTGCTTGACCCAAGAACTAATCCTTTAAAGGTCATGAAAGGTAAAATACAAATACATGGATGGTTGTAAGAATAGCCTTTTATTCTTTGTGAAAACTATCATACATGGAAAGTGATATATTGCCCAACATACCAAGAAGGTCTTGAAGCCTACCCCCTGACCTTTATTTGTTAGGATGAGAATAGTTATGCTTCAAAACTGTTATAACCTCCCTGTATGGTGGGCATAAATCACTTTCCACCATAATCATCATACATGGAAAGATAAATTGCCCAACATACAGGAAGGTTATGAAGCCTAAACCTAACCTTTTACTTTTAGGATGAGACTAGGTCTGCTCCATAGCCGTCAAAACCTCCCTGTATGATGGGCAATAAATCACCTTCCATCATAACCATCATACATG
Organism: Chiridota heheva; assembly: GCA_020152595.1. Lineage (NCBI taxonomy): Eukaryota > Metazoa > Echinodermata > Holothuroidea > Apodida > Chiridotidae > Chiridota > Chiridota heheva. Next base: position 121,330 of record JAIGNY010003811.1, read on the forward strand.
GAGTAATATATTGCCTAACACACAGGGGGGTTATGAAGCCTAAACCTAACCTGTTAGGTTGAGAATAGTTCTGCTCCAAAGCTGTCAAAACCTTTCTGTGTATAATGGGCAATACATCACTTTCCATCATACATGGAGAGTGATATATTACCCAACATACAGGGAGGTTATGCAGCCTAAACCTAACCTGTTAGGATGAGAATAGTTCTGCTCCAAAGCTGTCAAAACCTCCTTGTATGTTAGGCAACACATCACTTTCCATCATAATCATCATGTGGGAAAGTGATATATTGCCCAACACACAGGGAGGTTATGAAGCCCAAACCTAACCTGTTAGGATGAGAATTCTCAGTTCTGCTCTAAAGCTACTAAAACCTTCCTGTATGGTAGGCAATAAATCACTTTCCACTATAATCATCATACATGAAGTGATATATTGCCCAACATACAGGGAGGTTATGAAGTAAACCTGTATGGTGGGCAATAAATCACTTTCCATCATAATCATCATACATGGAGAGTAATATATTGCCCAGCATACAGGGAGGTCATAAGCCTAAACCTAACCTGTTAGGATGAGAATAATTCTGCTCCGAAGCTGTCAAAACCTCCCTAGAATTTTCTTTAAAATTTTCTTTTCAAAATCCTTTGACATAAAGTTCTAAGGGCTCGATTCATTAATATCATAAACAAATGAAAATTCATAGATCTAAACAAAGGAACAAATATTTCTTAGAAGCTAGAAAATTTGAAATATATTTATATCATAATCTGTACTGGGTGTATAACATCATATTTTAGAGGGTGTGTGAACAAAATGGTCACTCCCATGTAAGTTTATATGGATCATTAATGTTTATATCAAATTAGAAAGTATATGCTAAATTGTTTTGTACGATGCAAAATTTCTTCAGATGACATAATATTTAATATTTCTATTTTATCAAAGGAAAAAATGTCTTATTGTCTCCTTTAATTTCAGTCCTTAAAAATGAGATTTGTTTTCTACATATAGTTGATGATCAGAAGGATAAGTATGATTTAAAAAGTGTTTTCCAAAAGAAAAAAAATGAACAGTTAAATCAAGAAATAAAGAAGTCATACACAAACAAATTGTATATTGTGGCACCTAAAAGCTGTAAAATGGCAAAAATTTGACAAATTGTGGTAATGGGAATATCTTGCTTATTTTGAATGTTTTCAATTTAGAAGCAATTCAGGAAATGCTGCCTGCAATTGTTTATTATTCTTTAAGAGAAAACGTTTGGTGTGTTATCATTGGCCTCCTACTAAGGAAAATAGCTGTAAACGTAAAGATAAGCTAGCAAGTACTAGACTGTGCCACTAGGCAATACTACACCATGTAACAATTGCTTCAGCTTAGTCAGATGTAAATAAATGAGTACCACTGTTGCTGGGAACATAACTGGTGATAAGAGTGTTCCCCCTCCCTCTGAAGAGTAATTGATTATCCTCTGCTTGTACTACTGGTACAGGGATAAGCACCAGCATTATGGGCTTCCATGGTCAATAAGGATATAACTGGTAGGTACCTATGTATGTTGTAGTATTTTCACAAAATTAACTTACACCAAAGGGGAAAAAATTTGTTCAAGAGAATGAAAAGACATATATATTCATATATATATACATATATCACATATTTTAAACTTGTTCACTGATAATAGGAAAGCAAACTCACGTTTTGGCCACTTGGCTTTCATGCTCTTTGTAAGCCTTCATTTGCTCCGGATTAATATATTCCATGAGATCCAGCGCCTGTTTGATCTTCAACAAAATCTCATATTTCTCCCTGCCCTCAACCTAAGTACAAAAAAAAAAAAAAACTATCAATAAAAGTATATGGAATGCCACATGGTATTTAGATGTCTCTTTTAGTTAATTGGTAAAAAACAAAAATGAAATAGAACATTGCTGACTGCCAAAAATGATTGAATATTTTAAAGGGCAACAAAACCAAAAGGCATGGGGAACAGGGAACTTCAAACTCCATCTAGAATCTAGATGCTGTATTGCATAGTGTTCTAAAGATTACACTGTAGTGGGTTCAGCTGATTACCGATTATTTTTTGTCATAATCGGCCCTGATCCAATCCGATATCTGATTTATTTATAATAGTACTAATTAATTGTGATAAACATGCTGTGGGCAGTGTTAGTAAGCATAGATAAATAATCAAGTCAACATGGATGTATCAGATAATAATGAGGAGAATATAAGTTGAAAAGTAAAAGAAAAAAAATGCATTTTTCATCATCAACATTATTAATGTAATTTTGCTTTTTTATTTCTCAGGTTTTCAGTTTTAATGTTTAAAGAAAAAAAAAATAATAATAATAATAAAAAAGAAAAGAAACAAAAAAATTACAATATGATCGGCAATCCACAGGCATTTCACACTGCTCACTATTATGCTACCGATCAGCCATAATCGGCCCGATTATGATCGGTAAACCGATTATTATTGGAACACTAGTATTGGAGTAAAACATCAATCCTGTGATTATTCTGAGACAAACACAAGGTGAAATAACTAACATGATGACAGGCCAAGAAGGGTTAGTCACCACATAAAAAGCCCAAATAACACAAAGATGGGCTAAGAAGGGTTAGTGTCCTAAACAAGCCAAAACTAACCTAAACTAGCCTACCTAAAAAATACACAATATCAAAGACTCCCAGAGTTAGTAAAGAATGTATCAATGTTGACTTTGAAATTGTGAACAGAATTGGAGCTAACCACCCACTCAGATAAACCATTCCACTCATTAACAACTCTTTACAAAAAGCTAAAACTGTGAATACTAATCTGTGAGAACTCTATGGTGAGCTTCAAACTGTTACCGCATGTCACATAAAACATGCAAGAATTAATAGGAAGTCAAACCATTACTATCAGATACAAGTTCAAAAACCTGAAATCATATCGCCACATACTCTTCTTAATTCATTCGTGGTCAAACCTAGAATTCACAACCTACATTCATAACAGAGACTCCTTACTAAATAAGTCTGGTGGCTCTTAGTGAGATAACATCTCCCTCTGTATGCCCTACATGCTACGCACTACATGCAATACAGAGTGAGACTACTGTCCTATCTGTTTTAACGTGGAAATCGCCTCAAGTCCTAAAATCGCAACTACACCGTCTATTTCATCACCTGTCACACTGAAATTACTGTACTTACATATAATATAAAAAATATATATATATATATAAATATATAGTTAACTTCTCCTGTTATTGCTTTTAATCTTGTAAGTAATTCAAAGTGGCAGTAATCCTAAAATGATTAAAAAATGGGTAAAAATGTAAGCCAATATTGTACACTCCTTTTAGTTCAACCGTACGCTCTTGGAACTTTTTTAATTTTAACTAGGGCGCACACCACCAATACATGTACTAATAAATATAACACCAGCGAACTGGGCACACGGGTTCAACATTTACGCCACGCTTGCATTGCTGATGTTTGATAGGATTTGAAATAATTAGGTACATTCACTTCGGCGCACGCAATTGTGCGAAGGTAACCAAGGTAGGTGAGAGTTTCTTCCTTTTACGGGTTTTAGTACATAGTTATTAAATGTATTTTTATGTGCCCAAGCTTTTAAGATTAAGAGTTACATACTAGAAGCTTTTTTAATTATGTAACCTAACTTTTTCAGGTTAAAATAATTGAGTCAAAAAAGTAATATTTCTTGGAAAATGTTCGTAAAACAGGAGTGCGCCGCAAGTATTCTGCCCCGTGACTATGCTGAGTCAATGTAGCGATTTCCACCGAAATATGCATAGGCTGATGTTTGACCCAGTATTCCCAGTCATGTAATGGCTAAGGCGTATTCTACGGTCAGATGTTTATCTGACTAGGTGGCTCTGTGCTGAACCTGCTCCAAAATAAAGTTATCCTTCTCATCAAAGGAACTCCAATCCTGAATAGCATACTCAATGCCCATGAAGGAATCTGTGGCCATTCCATATGATTTGAGATGCAAATTTCTAGCTGTCTATTAATAGAAGGAATATACCCAAATCTCCCTACCCCATACCCCAATCCCAAAAGACACGACATACTTTTAGTCATACTTACCGTGATCGTGTACAATTCTTTGTCAATTTTCCTCTTTTTCGACAATGACGTTATTGACACTTCTTGCGTTATTTTACTAGTACCTGTACAATGAAAAAAGAAGGTGACATTAAAACAGAGATCATCGAGAATATGAATATTCATATACTTATCATTATAACAAAAAGTCTTTAATTTTATTGCCAACTTTGCCACCAAATTTGATGGGGGTTGCTTTCTGCTGACATTATCATAGCATCAATGGTTCATCAGCTCAACCATTGTCATGTGCATTTATTTATACGTTTTATATGCGATTTGGCATTTGCCTCAGCAGCGAATTAAAGCTTTAGGTTCATGGTCAGAAGTATCCTGATGGTCAATAGGAAAAAGAAGGCAAAATAATCAGGCCATTTTTTATGATGTCATCAGAGTTAGAAATGAAGTAGGTAGGTATGGATGTGAAACTGAAAGAAATGACAATTTTTGACAATTCATACTGTAGCAATAAAGAAGATTTAGCACAATTTGTGCTTGTTTCAAAAATATCTCAAATACTAGTTGGAATGATTTCATTAAAATTTGGTGTTTGCTTTGTCAGTACTAGGGATGCACTGGACATCCGGTCCAGCCAGACTATCTGGCAGGATACTACAAAAATCTGGTTCCGGTCGGATCTGTCCAAAAATCGGGCTGGATTATTCTAAAAAACATATATTTTTTTTTTTAAATGTGGCTTTCAGTTTTAGCACAAACTTCAAAGAAAGTATACAATATTTTTCCAACAAACACATTTACATTTATTAAACAATCATTCAAGACATTTAGCTTGCAGTTATATTCATTAAATAACGTTTAGGAAGATTATTTACCTATTTATTATATTATTCATTTATAATAAATAAAATAAATAAATAAATAAAAAAATATTTTATTTATTTATTTACTTATTGTATTATCTCTTACAGCATCTTTACAGCTAACAAATTGTATTCTTTACCTCAGTTATTCTCTTTCCATAATTCAGTTTGTTAATGATATTTTTGAAATGAAAAATCTGGCCAAATCCGGTACTGGCCAGATCCACAAATTTGGATCCAGTGCATCCCTAGTCAGTGCGCACCCAAGAAGTAATCAAAACTTGATGATAATTCTTGTTTGTCAAACTGTGTTTCTGAAACCCAACACCAGGTAATTTTTTTTACCAGTATCACATAGCAGTTTGCTAACTACCATGGTGCTTTGCTATTGAAAGTTTATAATGATTAGCAGTGCTTTCTACATTACACAATGTCCAAACTGTTAATGTCATTCATCTGTCATTTTTGCTACGCAATTTTAAAACAAAAAATATACCCTGCTCGACATCTGTGTAGGTATTCGTTATAAAGTTTTAAGTCCCCTTTGTTTTGAATGTCATAATCCAGGCCCCAAGTTAGAGCTATCACAATATGGACAAATGAAATTTTATATCACAGACAAAAATAATGCAAATATATCGCTATATTGCAATATCTATGTTTACAATAATTGATTCTGGAAACCTGCTTAGATTTTCAGCATGCACATCTCATTTATCCTATACAACCTAAGAGCTAAGGAAAGGAATCATAAAATAATCAAATACTCAGTAAATATTCAGTTAAAATCTCATTCATTTTGTACATTTCTGGAAACTTTAATATGTATTTTGCATAAGAAAATGGCATATCACGATATGTTGATCAGGATTTTTTTTTTGATAACATGGATAAAAAACAATATCACGATAATCGATATATGCCATGATATCCCGACTCCAAGTTAGCATTGATTTATTACTATCCCGCCCAGTTTCCTTCCCTCAATCTCCATGCCCGACAAAACTTTCCACCATGTGACCATTCAAAATTATCCAACAAATTCTGCATAATTCTTAACAACCAATCAAAATACAGGTCTTGCCTTTGATTGACAGTGCTGGTACTCATTTTACAGCCGAGGAACTGGAGCAGCCTAGGATGGACTGGCATCTAGAGGAATTATGTGCCCTCATCTGCTTACGCCAAGGAAACATGGGATAAGCACCGGCCCTATGAGCTTAATAGATTAAATGGATCTAACTTTAATTGTCAAAACAAAGAGCGAAAAAACATGGTAAAACATCTTTTTAGTTTTAGTACTTTGCTTATTATTTCAGAACCTCTCTCATTGTACTGACCCCCAATGTCTCTTCATTGTACTGACCCCCTTTTCAGGTGAATGATCAAGATATTGTACCCCTCTACCTGGTTAAGCCGACTAAACAAAAATGTTTCTTACCTCTTTTTGTAGTCTTTTTTTGTGTTTTCTCACTTTTGGACTTCTCCTCCGCCTTTCTATCCCTCCCTGGGCATGCGCAAATCCGGACGTCTAGGACTTGACGACCGAGATCTTACCCCTGTAAATAAAATGGAAAAGTCAAATTAGGGGATCATGAACGTGGATTGATGACTCTTATCGGCATGCCAACAGCAACAGCAAGTCAAAGGTCATATTGTGTGAAAGGTTTAATTATTTAAAAACAATTTACGGATCAAATACGGGAAAAGAATAATGTTGAAAAGTATCTTGTATTTATCTCAAAGAAGGGTGTGGCTGTGTGATCTTACTCGTGAGGGAAAGGGGCGGGGCACAGATATTAACCAGTTATCACATGGTTTCTGATACACCTACAATGAACATGAAGGATCATAATTTTGCTGATTCACTTTTATTTTAAATCATCAAATTTGATAACAGAACACATCAGAAACATCTTAAAGGAAATTTAGATCAAAAAGTGAGGGCATATATCTTTAGAGGGTCCCCAAATTTGAATACTTTCTAGCACGCAATGGTACAGCAATTTTCGGGTTAATATGAATATTCAGGTAACCTTTGCCCTCATGTGGTCTGTGGGATATAGAGGCATGAAGTTTTTCGATCTGTTGCGGATAATATATTTGTGAAATTTGCAAAAAGGAGCGCCCTCAATTTTGGGTCTAGTGCTCCTTTAACCATATATTTATACATGAGTGGCGCAAACTAGGGACACGTCTGTAGAAGACTTTACTACACGTTTGCCTACATTATCAATCTACTACACGTTTGCCTACATTATCAATCTACTACACGTTTGCCTACATTATCAATCTACTACACGTTTGCCTACATTAATAATCTACTACACGTCTGCCTACATTACCAATCTACTACACGTTTGCCTACATTATCAATCTACTACACGTTTGCCTACATTACCAATCTACTACACGTTTGCCTACATTATCAATCTACTACACGTTTGCCTACATTAATAATCTACTACACGCCTGCCTACATTACCAATCTACTACACGTTTGCCTACATTATCAATCTCTACACGTTTGCCTACATTACCAATCTACTACACGTTTGCCTACATTACCAATCTACTACAAGTTTGCCTACATTACCAATCTACTACACGTCTGCCTACATTATTAATCTACTACACGTCTGCCTACATTACCAATCTACTACACGTTTGCCTACATTATCAATCTACTACACCTTTGCCTACATTAATAATCTACTACACGTTTGCCTACATTACCAATCTACTACACGTCTGCCTAAATTACCAATCTACTACACATTTGCCTACATTATCAATCTACTACACGTTTGCCTACATTACAAATCTACTACACGTTTGCTTACATTACTCATCTACTACACATCTGCCTACATTACCAATCTACTACACGTTTGCCTACATTACCAATCTACTACACATCTGCCTACATTACCAATCTACTACACGTTTGCCAATTTCTTCAGCATGGTAGCTGCTGGTAATAAGAACTCAGCCATGTACTACAATGGCCATGTGCAGTTGAAGGTATGGGAATTTGTGTAGATTGCCGAGGTGAGAAAAGGTGTGGAAAAGGGGTGTTTAGGGTGTATTTAAATAAGTAATATGTATCGTGGCATATAAAAACCTTTTTTTTTTTGGCGAACATGTTTATTTATTGCACTAAAAATTTCGCTATGATAGCACTGCATGTTGCTAGGTGTCAGGGGGTGTTATTTGGTATTTCAACATTTTCCTGATTTTTCGCGAAATCAAGGTCAAAGGTCACATTTAAACTTTTAAACAAACACAAAATCGGCCATTTAAAGGTTTAGGTCACTAAACGTAAATGCACAGCCCTAATAATTTATGCAATTTATAGAAATAAATATAATTTATGAAGAGTTTTACCTTTAAGTACAAAAAAAAGAAAAGAAAAAAGATTATTTTTGGCATCATCTGCCTACAAGTGCAAATTCCCTACCAAAATTCTGAAATCCCTACCAAAACTTTTTGGAAAGGGGGAAATTCTCCTCCCAAAATCCAAAGCTAGTGCAAACCCTGGATCATGTGACTTGACAGGCTACAGAGAATCAGAGAGAAATTACAAGAATGGCAGGAATGCGTGTTCTAATGTCTTTTTAAATTAAACAAGGGAAGAAGAAAAACACCAAAAATGTTCTTTTGATGAATTTCCACCCATCGTCACAAATGTTTGCTATTCTCACCGAATTTTGCAAACTAGCAAATTATGATATTACAGGTGACAAAATCTGACATAGTCCTAATTTCATATGATAGAAATAAAAATAACACTTCTTTTGTTTGACCAAGTCGTATACCTCCCAAACCATTCTAATACATTTTTTTGTAATAATTAACAACATTAATGCTACAACTATTCAAATAATTTTGAATTCTAAATATTCTTGCAAGGATTGTCATCAACTTAGCAAGAGATACAATGCCTTGTACAGTATTTCTTGATGATCTATCTCAAATTCTGTATCTTATAAAAAATTGTTTTTCTTTGGGAAGAGTCAAGGATATTTTTGTGTACACATGAAATTATCAAAATATGCTGTGTCAAGTCCTTTTGGAATACATTATAATTCCTACGTTCCTTTTGGGCAAAAGGTGTCATCATGCAAAATATTTTAATAAGAACAAAAGGTGTCATCATGCAAAATATTTTAAAAGAATTGAACAAATTGGCAGCCTCCATGCATCAACTTCAAAGATGAATAACTTAAGAGGGGGAGGAGATTTCGACCTGCTGTTTTTTGGTAGTTGGCTTAGATTTAAAAAATCTATCATTTGAAATAAGGCTTGTATCAGGCTTTATGTCTTCTCTAATCACTAAAGACTTACTCATGCTCAAGTGTGAAGACTGTTTGGATGGGCCGCCGGTTAAGTCCACCCACACATGACTGGAAACACTTAAATGTCAACAAATACTGGACCGAGTCGGCCCCAACTTGGGGCATTTTGTGTGGTACTGTTACACTGAACCGTCCTGTGGTCGGGTCTTCGGTGTAAGCTGCTTCAGGATCACTGCACATGATGAGGTGATTGCGACTTTCCTCATCATCTGTTGAAGAGACATATAGGCATCACATGTACGAACGGCACAACATTTTTGGTAATATTTTTTTTCTAGCTCAAACTTTTGAGAAATGTTTATTGCAAGTACCATAGATAGATAGAAAAGGCAAGGATATCATTACTGATCCAGGGTCTTTTCTGGAAAACTGACAGCTGTAATTTATGTTGTTTTTGTAATTTCAAAAATTTGGCCATAAAACATTTTCAGAAATCATACTTAAGAGAAATTTGGCAAACTTTACGCCATTGCTCTTCCACCCCCACCTCCCACAACCAGGAAAAGAGAACATTATTGGAATATAAAATGGTATATTAAGCAAAATTGCACGAATGATTTGAAAGTCACTTATTGAAAATTACTGACCCCCATGCTTGAAAATAATACACACAATAACAGTAATATTACTTACTCTCACCCACATGGTTCGGACATCTCTTAACAACTTCCTGAATTGATTCCGCTTTCTTGAATATCGGGAGAGCCCGAATGCAGCTGCCGGTTGGAGGGGTTGTGGCTGTCTTAAAGTGGATCGGGCAAGGTTTGTCACGGTCAACAAAGAGCTTGTGTAACTGGCTAGAGTACTGTGAAATCACAAAAGAATGGGGATATGGATAAAATTAAAATTAAAAAAAAAGTGGATTAAGTAAGACTTGTCGTCTCCGACAATAAGCTTGTGTATCTGGCTAGAGTACTGTGAAATCACAAGCAAATAGAAAGAGAAAATTAACATTATCAGAGGAAAGTGGATCGGGCAAGATTTGTCACGGTCAACAAAGAGCTTGTGTAGCTGGCTAGAGTACTGTGAAACCACAAAAAATAGAATGAGAAAATTAAAATTATCAAAGAAAGTGAAGCGGGCAAGACTTGTCAGTCTACAAAGAGTTTGTGTTGGTGGCTGAGTACTGTGAGATCACAAGAAAATAGAATGGGGAGTCGGGAAAATTACAATTCTTAGAGTACCAATAGTTCAGCAGCTCAACCATTGTGACGTGTAGTTACCATCACCACAATGTTTCTTTTGTGATTTGGCATTTCCCTTTGACAAGTACTTGAAACTTTAGTTTAGGGGTCAAACAAATCCTCAACATCAAAAGAGCAAAACAACTCAAGAATGGGCACTTTTTATGACCTCATTGGAGTTAGAAATGAAATAGGCTACATTTGGCGTCAGGAGTGACCTTCTCATTTCAAGTTTAGGAGTGGTGGCATTTGTAAAATAAACAAATTTTCTTTCTTAATTAAGGATTTTGCCAAAGATTCTTTTGGTACCAACATTGTGAAAAATGGGTTAGAAGTGCCAGCCCCATTGTGAACAAAGTGTTGACTACCCCTCAGCGTTGATCTCACCGGTGGCCTTATAGGCGCCCCACAGCACTAGCCATGATGACGGGGTACCTTAGTTTGAACGGTATGAATTGACTTGCACTTGCTTTTGATCGAACTTATATCTGTGATTTTGCTGGTGCGGATGCTTGACCATGTTGTTTTCCAACCAATCCCTGCTTGCTGCTGCTGTGCATGCTATGCAGCCATGTGTGTCAGATGTTCATTTGCTGGATGGAGAGGACCGCTTCCTGCCCTAGTACCAATTTCAGAGGGCTGATTTTGAAGAAATTTTGACCTCAAAATATTGGAGGGGCTAATGTAATCAAAGAACCATATGATCTAAAAAAAAACCAGGATGCAAGTCAAATTCTTCCATTTCTTTTGTTGGCAATATTTTAATCTTAAAATTCAAAACTGCTGATATTCTTTTGAAGTTTGGGGGAAATAATCTTTAAATACGGGTGCAAATTTGATTCATGTGCATTCCATTTCAATTGTCTGCAGAATCTATGCCAATTATTCACTTCAGTGCTCTCTATATTTGACAATCATGCCAAAAAGTGACTGGTTTTACATGTGTGTTTGAGATTTTGCAGTATAAACATTTATTTACTATTTCACATTAAAAGTGACAGTGACCACATTTTGTTTTGAATTTCTGCAGTTTAACATTTATTTCTTATAGTTTTCAATTATTTTCAAGTTGTGACAGTTTTATTCCTGTGTTTTATAATGGGTCATAAAAGTTTTGTATTGTCTTCAGATAAGGTTAAGTGTCGTCTCTGCAAAAGTGACCTGGCTTTAACAGTTCAACGAAATCAACAGATGGAATGAACAATCATTTAAAACTGAAACACCCTAGCATTGCAAACTATGATGACACCCAGCCCCTCCTTTAGCATTCTCAGCTCTGTTAAAAGGGGTGAGCAAATTGCACAGGGATCACTAATCTAATCATAAAGGATTGTCTGCCCATCAGTTTTGTTGAGGGATATGGATTTTATGATTTTATTAACTGTTGGAACCCTAGTATAGTGATACCCTCGTAAAAGACTGTAACTTCCCGTGTTCATGGGATGTTTTCTTATCAGAAAGAAATAGCTGAGGAGAAGCGATCAAATTCAGCAAACACTATGTTTACCACTGACTGTTGTGTCATCCCGTAGGATGGAGGGTTACATGACAGTAACAGCCCATGCCCTCAACGAACATTTTGAAATAGAAAGTTATGTTTTGGACACTTCACTGTCACTAGTGACAAAGAAGAGAGTGAGGAAGGAGATGTTGTCGTGCGGCATACTGGTGCGGCATACTGCCGAAAACTTGGCTAATCAAATTGAACATGTTACCAAGTTGTGGATAGTGAACACTAAACTTTTGCCCCTGTTCACGATAATGCCAGTAACATGGTAAAATTAGCAAGAGACAGTTTTCTTCTGAAATATATATGACATGTGCTGCACACATGTTGCAACTTCCCGTGACCTCAGAATTATCCATCCAGAAACCAAGTTCTTTGGAAGGCGCTGACTCACGGCTAGTTGGCCATTTCAGACAGAGCAAGATTGCAACAGAAGCATTGAAGCCCAGGAAAGTATGGGTAAGAAAAAGCACTGTCTGTTGCAATTAGGGTGTTTCAGCTGACGTCACGAGGTCACGTGACTTTGTTTACATCGTCATTTTGTTGAACAAGAAGAATCGTCTGCTATACACTTATTTAGACTTACAAAGCCATGCATGTTGTTAATATAAGATAATTTTTGTAAGATAATTATGCCAGAATCTTGTTGTGCCATTGGTTGCACTAATAGACGAGTGCAGGCGAATAAAAAGACATTTTCTTGATTCCATCTGATCTAAATAGACGTTCGAAATGGATTTCTTCTGTACGACGCAATGGCTCTTCGTATACCCAGAGAATACATATAACGTTAGGAAAATATGGGGTAAAATCGCCGCCGCGAACAAAAACAATAAAATTCGCTGAAGTGGTCTTGGTAGGTTAGCAGGCAGTATATTTGTTGTACGTGTGATGTGACTGAGCTGTGTGAAACGCAACGATGCTTGCCAGGAAAAATGGCTTGCAGATGAGTTAGAGTCACGTGATGAAATCCCTCTATTGTGTATCACAAGATGGAACTCAGTTTATTTTATGTTGGAATGCTTATTAGAGCAGATGGCCATTAAACAGTGTTTTGGGGGGCAGACGTTGCACGTGTTATTCAAATGCCACGACCCTGGAGATGAGCGATAACAAGTGGAGCTTGTAACCATTGCAGGTAAATATATATCTATTTATTTATAAACAAATATTCTTACAGATATCCAACATCTTGGTAGAAAAAAGTATCATCAATTTTGTTAATGTTATTCAAAATTAGTTTTAGTGGTGATGTTATTCAAAACCAGTTTTGTTGGTGAAGTTTTTCAAAATTAATTTTGTTGGTGAAGTTTTCGAACTTAACGTTGTTGGTGAAACTATTCAATTATATTTTGGGGTGGCAAAACTTCATTCCTAGATGTTTAGTGTTTACATATATTGCAAAATTTATAAACATTGCTGATGATTTTTTTTTTTTCTTCAGAGAGAATTTTTCCAGAGTTCCCAGTCCATTTTTCCTGCTTTGCTTTTCAGGTTCAAACTTGCAAGCTATGAACAAACATTTAATTTTTCCCCATTTTGTATTCCAAAATATTGCTACAACTGTTCTTTCTTCGAAGAAGAATGCTACCATGTCGGTGATTGTTCCAATCATGTCGGAGCTAATAAGCGGGCACATGGCGGCAGAGGAGGGGGACAAGGAAGTGGTTAAGCAGTTCAAACGGACTGTACGTGACGAGATAACTAGGAGGTATGTAAATACTATAGGATTATAGAAGGGCAAGAAATATCAGAAGTCTATATCACACGTTGAAAATTTAAAAATAAATTTATGTTAAAGTTTCGGAATTGAAATTAAAATCTGGTATTTTTTATCCCTGTACATTTTGACAATTTGACATTATCATTATTATTATAATTTTTGTTGTTGTTGAAGATTTCTTGTTAAATTATTTTCCATTTTCTTCTTCTTTTTTTATCTTCACAGATTCCAATTAGATGATCCAAATAGTACACTGCTCTTGGCTAGTTCTTGAGCACCGCTACAAGACTGACACAACTGAGTACTGGCCCACACCAGAAAGCGAAGCAAATTCTGGCAGATCAACTCAGTTTGAGAAGTCACCAAGGAGGAGCCCCGACCATGAAGACAACCAGTCAGCAATGGACTTCCTTCCTGCTGGGTTACAGTGCGACGGCAGCACCAAAAATTTCTGAATTTGATGCGTACTTTAAACTACCGTCGCCACTAACAAATTCCTGTCCCATGCAGTGATGGAGACAGCACGCCCCTACGTTTCCCAGGTTGTCATTGTTAGCGCGAAAGAACCTTTTCATTCCAGCCACATCTGTCACGAGTGAGCGTGTCTTAACCATTGCTGGCAATGTGGTAAATTTCAAGAGGAGTCGACTATCCCCGGAGAATATCAATGAAGTATTCTTTTTTTAATATGAACCCTAAGCAATAGATGTTATTTCGTGATAATAAAATTCTATAATTTTCATTTTTCTTCAGGAATTTTTAGGCAAAACTATCCAAATGTGTATTTATAAAGATTTTTTTAGCATTTGCTTAGTTGTATATATAACTAAAAAATTTGGGCCATTGAATAAAAGGTACTTTGAACGTTTAACCTTTTTCTAGTTATTTTGAAAATTGTATGATCATTTCATCATGATCATTTCATCATGATGATTTTATCATGAAATAATAGTAAAATTTTGTGCTGTATTTTTTGATGATCAGTTAAACAATCTAAATGTGCATGTTATATATTTGTGAACTTTGACTTTTAAAAACACAAATTTAAACTGATCTTTCAGAAATTGTAACTTCCATTTTGTATTAACACAATTCATCAGCATTATGTATGTACCTCATTATCAAGCTACATGTTGTGACAGTTTATCTTTGATTATATATAACTTGTTAATGTAAAAACAAAAACAAAAATCATCTCTTAATTATTTTTATTTCAGACTTGTCATTCATTGGTTGTTCATACCAAATATTAATTGTGAACATGATTTATGAATGCCAAATAAGGTTTCCAGTGTCCAGACTTTATATGTAATCAGGTTTAGTTATTGAATGAAATTTATAACAGTTGCCGCACCCTTTGGAAAATGGCCGTTGGTACGGTGAACAAACTCCCGTGAACCAGCCACTTTTTTATCACTTGAATTTTGATATTTGTTTGGTAAAAATGTTAACTGATCATAACATTTTGTTTAGTGTTTAATATTTTCCAGTAATTTGAGTTTTTTGCACCACAAACATGCAGGTAACTTCTTCGGTAACAATGATTTCCATTACAGGTCATGTTTCCTCAGTACAGTGTTAAGCCTATGCGTACTGTGTGCATTGGCAATAGACTTGTGTGTGCAATGTTAGACATGTTAGCATCGTCGTGCATGGGATTTATCGGACATTTTGTGGGGATCACTTAACCGATAAACAGTCTATCAAAATGGTCGTTTATCGTTTAGTGAATTAAATGAAAATCCACATTCCTAGATTCTGTACTGAGTGTATTATTCTTACTTATGTGACACCCACCCATGATGATTACATTCTATAATTTATTTTGTTAGTAGTATAGCATTTTTACAATTTGTATTTAATGTATTCATGTATCCGTATTAATATAAAAAAAAAATGTTTTTAAGTATTAATTTAAAAAATCATTTTTTAAGTATTCACCATTGTTCCGAGGATGTGACAATATTGGGTGCAGAGAATTGTAAGAGATATTTTCCCCTTCATAACCCATCTCTATCTTTTTCTCTATATGTCCCTTTAACCTTACATTGGTTCTTTACCTGCTTATATCCTAGCAGTTTTTATTATGCACTTGTCAGTTGTATGACTCACCGCTACGACCACCGGCAATGTCAGTGAAAGGTGAGTCATTCACATATGAAATAGTGACCCACATGTGCGTCATTGTACCAAATATCCAGTCACCAAAGTAACTCTGGGATGGGTCAATTTACTTCAGACCCATTGACTTTGTACGGAGGTGATTGATTTGGGGTAAGGCATTTTACAAAAAATGTCAGTCACTCAAGTGACTGAGGGGTACGTCAATGTACATGTTTTGTCCACCCACGTTGGTGCAATAACTCACCTTTGTGTGGGGTGGGGGTGGGGGTGGGTAAAGTTTAACGACACCGCGACAGAAATGTGTTAGAACTTTGATGTTTAACGGCACCGCTACAGAAATATGTTAGAACTTTGATGTTTAACGGCACCGCTACAGAAATATGTTAGAAATTTGATGTTTAACGGCACCGTGACAGAAATATGTTAGAACTTTAAACTTAACAAAACTTCTGTCATGAAAGAAGAGTTTTCAATACTTCTATTTCTCAGCACTTTGCTTCTTCTACTGTCCAGTGTCACAACAGATAATCTTTCCTATGCCTTAAGAATAATTTATAGCCTGGCTCCAAACAAAATGTACCTACAATCTCTTTGTATTCTTAAGCATCATCATTATCCACTATACTACATCAGTCAGAAACTAACTTAATTGTACCACACGTGTATTCATTACGAAACATTGGGGAAAAGGGACTTCAATTGCAAGTGGAATAATCTTCTCAACCATAATCACCAACTACTTTGTTTGCATCCTTCAAGAGTCTGATCAATACACATCCCTTTCATAAAGCTTCACTTTCTTCTCCGTTTGCTGTTATTCCATATTGTTATTTATTGTTCTCACAGCTTTCTTGTTATTCCATATTGTTATTTATTGTTCTCACAGCTTTCTTGTTATTCCATATTGTTATTTATTGTTCTCACAGCTTTCTTGTTATTCCATATTAATAATAATAATAATATGAACATTTATAAAGCACCGGTATCCATCAAAAAAATGATGCTCATGGTGCTTTTGCAAACACAACAATAATAAATGTATCAGCTATAGTCACAGTCAGAATGTCTCTTTGAACAGGTATGTTTTTAAGTTCCTTTTGAACATGTTGGTGCTGGGTGATGACTTGAGTGCAAATGGCAATGAGTTCCAAAGTTTCACTGCTCCAATCATAAAACATCTGTCACCCCATTGTGTTTTTGCATTATACTCTTGAAGCAGTCCTTTACATGAAGATCGGTAACCACAACGTGTTGGCACATAATCATTGAAAAGTGTAGATAAATAAGAGGGCATTATACCATTCAGGCACTTGTAAATTATCAAGCAAACCTTGAAAGTGATTCTCTGCGGAACTGGCAGCCAATGTAAATCTGCAAGCACAGGTGTTATGTGTTCAGACTGTTCATATTGTTATTTATTGTTCGCACATCTTTGTTGTTGTTCCATATTGTTATTTATTGTTCGCACATCTTTCTTGTTCTTCCAAATTGTTATTAATTGTTCCCACATCTTTGTTGTTATTCCATTGTGTTATTTATTGTTTGCACATCTTTGTTGTTATTCCATTTTGTTATTTATTGTTTGCACATCTTTATTGTTATTCCATATTGTTATTTATTGTTTGCACATCTTTATTGTTATTCCATTTTGTTATTTATTGTTTGCACATCTTTATTGTTATTCCATATTGTTATTTATCGTTCGCACATCTTTGTTGTTATTCCATATTGTTATTTATTGTTTGCACATCTTTATTGTTATTCTATATTGTTATTTATTGTTCGCACATCTTTGTTCTTATTCCATATTGTTATCTATTGTTCGCACATCTTTGTTGTTATTCCATATTGTTATTTATTGTTCGCACATCTTTGTTGTTATTCCATATTGTTATTTATTGTTCGCACATCTTTGTTGTTATTCCATATTGTTATCTATTGTTCTCACAGCTTTTTTGTAATTCCATATTGTTATGTATTGTTTGCACATCTTTGTTGTTATTCCATATTGTTATCTATTGTTTGCACATCTTTGTTGTTATTCCATATTGTTATTTATTGCTTGTACATCTTTGTTGTTATTCCATATTGTTATTTATTGTTTGCACATCTTTGTTGTTATTCCATTGTGTTATTTATTGTTCGCACATCTTTGTTATTCCATATTGTTATTTCTTGTTTGCACATCTTTGTTGTTATTCCATATTGTTATTTATTGCTCGCATATCTTTGTTGTTATTCCATATTGTTATTTATTGTTTGCACATCTTTGTTGTTATTCCATATTGTTATTTATTGTTTGCACATCTTTGTTGTTATTCCATTGTGTTATTTATTGTTTGCACATCTTTGTTGTTATTCCATTGTGTTATTTATTGCTCGCACATCTTTGTTGTTATTCCATATTGTTATTTATTGCTTGTACATCTTTGTTGTTATTCCATATTGTTATTTATTGTTTGCACATCTTTGTTGTTATTCCATTGTGTTATTTATTGTTCGCACATCTTTGTTATTCCATATTGTTATTTCTTGTTTGCACATCTTTGTTGTTATTCCATATTGTTATTTATTGCTCGCACATCTTTGTTGTTATTCCATATTGTAATTTATTGTTTGCACATCTTTGTTGTTATTCCATATTGTTATCTATTGTTCGCACATCTTTGTTGTTATTCCATATTGTTTGCACATCTTTGTTGTTATTCCATATTGTTATCTATTGTTCGCACATCTTTGTTGTTATTCCATATTGTTATTTATTGTTCGCACATCTTTGTTGTTATTCCATATTGTTATTTATTGTTCACACATCTTTGTTGTTATTCCATTGTGTTATTCATTTTTCCCATATCTTTGTTGTTGTTCCATATTGTTATTTATTGTTCGCACATCTTTGTTGTTATTCCATATTGTTATTTATTGCTCGCACATTTTGTTGTTATTCTATATTGTAATTTATTGTTTGCACATCTTTGTTGTTATTCTATATTGTTATTTATTGTTTGCACATCTTTGTTGTTATTCTATATTGTTATTTTTTGTTTCGCACATCTTTGTTGTTATTCTATATTGTTACTTATACACTAACAAACATATATTTTTTTTCAATGTTAAGCGTAACTGAATATTTGTATGGTAGCGCTAAAAAAAGAATATAAAACTTCACATAAACTTGTAAAATAAGACTTACTGTCCAGGATATGGACTTGGCGGCTTGTTGTGTTTGTTGTCCTAGCGATATGGAGAAGTTATATTCACCCTCATAATTTTGGCTGAAGAAGAGAAATAAAGACAATCAGTAAATTTCAGTAAATAAATACAAACAACCGTCTCAAAGACACTCAACATCAACAAATTGATGGACACTGCGAAGCAATGACTGAATGGTTGTATGTGACAATGGTTACACTTCTCATCAAAATCATATCACTTGGCCATTTCATCAATTTTCAAATTTCTATGAAAATCTTTATGAAAATAACTACACGATTGGGCAGACCACTAAATTGTGCAATTCATCAGTGCAATTAACCAGTATCAATAAACCTACGATATCGATTTACAGTATAGGTTAGAACTACCGCACGGTTATCACGTTTAGCGCTACTACGCTACCCGCTTACCGCGGTAAGCGTATCTTTTGTTCAGCACCCCTTTTATTTCCTGCCGATCCGCACTGATACACCTCCACAGTCGACGGTAAAGGCGTTATATAATTCAGTTGTGATATGTCCCTCCCCTTGTGAGTAAACGTGTTAAGAAATCCTCTTTATCACTGAAGCAAAACGATGTATTGTTAACGAGAGATTAATGGTTTGCTGTAAGACATCTTATAGCTGCATGTATTATTCGCTAGTAGGGCCTATAGTATAGGCCTACATTATACCAGGGAGATGTAATATTTTCCTGATTATACATACACAACAGACAGTATATTGAGCTGCCGTTTATCTAACGTCAAGTTAGGACATTATGTTAATAAAACCAGTAGAAATAAAATAATACAAACGAACGCAAAGAAAAACCATGACTCTATAAGCAAGTTTTATCTTATTAATAAGAGCCCAGTGCCCGAATCACTAATGCAGCAAGGCTTCTTTGCCATTACATCATGAATTTATGCATACCAACAGGCTATCACCTAACGGGTCTGCAAAAAATATATATTAACTCTCTCCACTTCGAACCAATGAAATCATTTGGGCTTGTACCCCCAAGCGAATAACACATGGTACAAGTCAATTACATACAACACATGATTGCAACGGAAGATTCCATCGCTCGTAGGCTACTATGAGTACACATAATCACAGGAGAAGGCAAGAAATTGTAACAAACCAAATTGATGAAAGCTTTCATTCTTTTAAAATCCAAACAATTTTGACCAGGACTGTTGTTCAGAAGTTTATTATACACATGAAAATAAGATCAGGAAAAGCAATAAAACTTTTTGAGGGAATGAATGGTTGTTTTCACTCATTGTGAAATGTGAATCATACCAGCTTGGTTTGATTTACAAACCAAACTGGTGATAGCACGGGGATAATTTCTCTTCGTTTTACAAAAGAAGACGCAAATACATAGCATCATCGAACCTGTTATCTGCAGGTACTGTACATTATAGAACATTATGATTCAAATTACACACACATTCAGCTGACAAAATTCCCAATCAATGATTTTTTTTTTACAAACTGTAAACCCGATTGGCATAATCCATTCTAAATGTGCGGATCACAAATGCACAGTAATCACCTATGAATAGGAATATTGAGCACTTTGATTTCGCTCAAATCTGAGTCTAACTTGTAAAATGTATCGCGAATGTGCAGCAGTAAGCAGTGAAACTAAAAATAGGCCTAACGTTAGGCCATAATAAGGCTTTAAATCTCACACAATAAAAGCCCGTTTTACAAGCTGTTAATTCGACCAAAAACACTTGAAAATTACTAAAATCGTGACAATCAGTACATTTACATGTAAATATTATCTGATGAGTCAAACAAATTTTGCAAGAAAGAAAAAATATTGCAAAATAAACAAACAGAAAAAGGTTTTAAGAAAGCTGAAATTCTGCATGCGTCGCAAAGATGGCGGCCATTTTTTGATAAGACAGATATTTCAGAACTTTCTAGGAGTGGTGGCGTAGTTTTGAAATGTTTTACAGCGAGGTATATCATAGGCTAGTGTGCAAGATTTTCACAGAAAAACTTTGAAAGCCGTAGCGAATAGGACAAAAATGTTACGCAATGTTGAGTTTAAATGACATTGAAAGAAAGTAATCTGTTCTTCCTAAACAGAGGCCCATCATGTTACGTTATACAAATACAGTACAAAATAAACCGCACTGAACTCGTACTAGGCTACGTTGACTCCGACCACGAGAATAGGGTCTGCAGTCACAAAGCCTAATTCAAGTTCGAATAAATTTGACGGATTATAGCCTAACTGTGAGGGCTTACGAAGGCAACACAATGGCGTGCATGTTGAAAGTCTTAATGTGATTCTTCTTTAACAAGTTGCAGTATAGACTTAAAAGTTGATTGACGGAGGCGGACAATGGAATATCGATTTTAGCGCGGTAAACTCACGCTTTGGGGCCTAATGCTTAGGTTTTCTCCACAACATAGAGCATAGGAAGATATTGATTTTAGCCCATTTACTCACGCTAGCCGCGATTTGCGGTAAGGTTCGGCTATTCATCACCTGAGGTAACCGCAGTAGGGGAGGTAAGCGCACACGGTGGGTAAGTGCGGTAGTTCTAACCTGTACTGTACCAGCTGGTGCAGATTGCAGTACATCAGTACACCTTATTTTGTGCCCTACAAAATTACGTTCCATATAACTTGTCTTGATGCCTGTAATCATTCTGGTTTCTTTCTATCAGTAGAAAGTGCAGGCATGAAATAGTAGTAGTCCTGCATGAAGCAACCAAGGTAGTTAGGCTGTGCATTTTTGTGAAATAGCCTTAATGTTTAAGTGCCCAATTTTCCGTTCATTTACACCCCCCTCCCTCCCTTCCAGCCATCACATCATTTATTATTCATTTTTTTTTAACAAAACTTTAAAGTATTAAAAATAAATTCCTGAAATTGTTGTGGAACTGGTTCTAGCCCTACAGTTACCACCACCACAAAACCATTGCGATGATCAGCCCAAAAATAAGCAAAGATTGTTACTATACTTGAGAATGGGCCTATAATAAGTTGTCAAATTACCGTCAGGCTTAAAAAGTAAAGATCCATGGTTGGAATGGGTTTTAAACAGATGCAGCAATAAAGTATCAGTTAATTTGTCCTGTCTTTACCCTGCCATATAAGTTTAAATAGTGTGCTAACAGCTAGCACAGAAAAGATATTCCAACCAGACTGATTTATTCAACAATGAAAGGAAAAATCAAACTGCCATTATGCCAACTTCAAGCCACCTTCTTGGCATTCAGCTTAAATTTGATAATTGTTTATATTTTTTTTTTAAGTTTTATGATTTGTTAATATAAAATTCATCAAATAAATTTTACAATAGCATTCAAATTTTGCCAAAAGTGCATAATATTGAATTGTAATAAATTGTCTTTGTTGAGAATGCAGTGATGATGGATTGATATGTCAAATCAGTACACAGAGAAATGCAGTAATGATTGGATTGATGGCTTGTCACAAAATGTCAGGTCACAAAATTTCAATTTTGTCACATACACTGTAAATGTCTCAAATGTCACATAATTTTTGCACAGGTTATCACATTAGTTTTGTCTTGTATCATATTTGATTGGCATAGATTCACACATCACGACCATACTCATAGAAAGGATCATTTGGTTATGTCTGTTTCATCGAAAATGCAATACCAAATTACCAATGAGTGTGAGAGAAGGGGTAAAACATATCACAAAATGTCAGACAAATTTTCATACATCTGTTTATGTTTATTTTGTCACATTTTGTTACAATTTTTTTTATGTCACAGATTTTGGGCAATGAAATTTTGTCACAAAATTTTCAAAATAACACAGATTTTTGGGGAATAAAATTTTGTCGGGGAATGAAATTTTGTCACAAAATTTTCAAAATGTCACAGATTTTTGGACAATTAAATTTTGTCACAAAATGTCACCCCCACTCTGTACATCTTTACTTTCTTGTATCAAATGTTACAATTTTAGTAAGGAATTTCATCCATACCTCAACTGCATTATATTCAGCCTTTAAAATCACTGGCATTTTTGACAAATTGAAATGTACATGTATTTGTATTTCTATAAAACAAAACCAGTTTTTCTTTTACTTACAGTAGAGTGTAACATTCATGAGCAGATGGGCAAAGCATGTTCTCATAAAGTGCATGTTATACCCCATCTAAATAATTAAACAAAGAATGCTACCAGCAATTAGGAAGAGGAAATTTACTTTCAAAGAAACAAAAATTGTCTTGAATTTAACATCATGCTGTACACTGTAAGGTTACTTTTCAACACACTCGTGCAATCTTTGAAATGCATTAACTTCAAAAACTGAACAAGATATCTACATGATTTTTTCACCAAATTTGTTCCTTTGATAGTCCTTTATCATATAAATGATAATTGATAGGAACATTCCTTATAAGGCTGCCTTAGTTACCACAAAATCATCAAAATAAGGTACCACAAAATCATCAAAATTAGGTACCACAAAATCATCAAAATTAGAGACAGTACCACAAAATCATCAAAATAAGTAATCACAAAATCATCAAAATAAAATATCACAAAATCATAATCATCAAAATCATCAAATAAGGTATCAAAATAAAAAGGTATCACAAAATCATCAAAATAAAATATCACAAAATCATCGAAATAAGGTATCACAAAATCATCGAAATAAGGTATCACACAATCATCGAAATAAGGTATCACACAATCATCGAAATAAGGTATCACACAATCATCGAAATAAGGTATCACACAATCATCGAAATAAGGTATCACACAATCAAAATAAGGTATCACAAAATCACCAAAATAAGGTACCACAAAATCATCAAAGGTATCACAAAATCATCAAAATAAGGTACTGAAATCATCAAAGGTATCACAAAATCATCAAAATAAGGTACTGAAATCATCAAAGGTATCACAAAATCATCAAAATAGGGTACTGTATTACAAAAACCATCAAAATAAGGTATGACAAAATCATCAAAATAAGGTACCACAAAATCATCAAAATAATGTATCACAAAATCATCAAAATAAGGTATCATCAAAATAAGGTATCACAAGATATTGACTATATAAGATAAATTGTTATCATCATGCATAATATCACAATATCATCATGCATAACGGTGGTGATAGTGATATGCAGATGGACAATATCGTGGCAGTCCTATTTTATGTACCTCACTACATCAAAATTCAAATGTACACTTCAAAGCGCATAACAACCAATCATTGAAGAGTACACCTACTTTGAAGGAAGGGTCTGGGAAGCAGCTCCATTCTCACTTGTTCCTCCAGGACTAAAGGTTGACGCAGGGGAAGTGGTCATCTCCGATGCTGAGTACAGAACCCCACTGTCCGTGGAAGGATCAGGGTTCGGTATAAGTTGTTGCTGTAAAAAGAAACAAAATGATAGTTCGTGAATCCCTGTGGCTGATCCAAATATAGCCAAGAAAAATTGGAACCAGGAGCACACAGTAATCCTTATTGGTATAATCACTAGCTGGTACTGTATCATACCAATTTCCCTTCGACATCATCAACTGTAAAGTACCCGTTCCAAAATGACATGGTACCATGTACTTAAGTGTTAAATATAATTCATGGAATATTCCCCCTAACTGGTACTGTAGGGATATTAATATTGCAAAGACGGTGTTTTTCATTGACCAATAACAGAAAAAGGATCTCACAAGTACAGTAGGGATGTGACCATTTACCGTTTATCGTGTTCACGATCAGAAACATCATTTACCGTTTACAAAATTCATACATCCTTTACACGGAAAAATCACCCATAAAGTGCCCCTATCAGTTTCCTAACAATACTTTGCATTCAAAATCAATATTCATTCAAACCACAGACAAAACTTTTAATCAATGATACTTACATTCAAACTTAACGAACGATCAACCAAGGATTTAATCCCTTTTACTGCAGAAGTTAAATTTGCACGAATCTTTCACTTTTGATTAGCCAAATTTAGAATTACTTGATGTAGTCCCGTAATAATACAGGCTTAAATCTAAATTAGGTTAACACCCGTTTAACAAGCTGTCAATTGGACCCAGGAAAACACTGGCAAAAAAACAGATTGTTATTTTCACCACAAATAAATGCAAAGATTACCTGATGAGTCAAATAAATTGTGCGAAAAAGAAAAAAGATTGCAAAACAAATGAACAAATGTGTTCGAAGTTGCTGAGATGTGAACGTGGTTCGTAATCATCAGCGCCATTTTGCCAAGAGGGTTGCCTAAAATACAGTACAGTTGGGAATGACACTGGGTTGGAATATTTTTTATATACTGTAGTACGCTAGCTGCAAGCTAGTGATGCACTTTTGAATCTTGTACGGCACGCCGATATGTGTTAAAAACATACTAAAATGCTTGCAAGACAAGGCAATTTACTTGCTAATACAGTATTTTATTTCTGCATTGTTTTAAAGTATGTTAAAACAATTGATCATTATCTTTGTTAACTTGTTTCAGCCTTACTGGTAATTTAAAGACTTAATATAGCCCCCTACTCAAGTTTTGTGACATTCCTTACTTATTTCTAAGACTGGAAATCGCGATGGTTATGTTGTGTTTATTGTAGGGATAGAACAATTTCCGCAAAATTCTGGAATTTTCAGCGTGTCATCTCATTTTCAACGATGGTGTACATGATAACAATAAAAAAAAAATGGATCGTTTATCGTTGACTGAATTAAACCAAAAAGGCACAACCCTACTCACAAGATGGAACTCTTTAAAAGGTACAGTATATGCACAGACAGGTATTTTATGTTCACCAAAAAGCACTTTAAATTCTGAACAGAGGAGTCTTTTGAATACACATGTATGTAGTTTCCCAGTTATAGCTTATGAAAGTTTGAAAAAATTTAATACAGGTATATGCAAATGACAAGACAAGATAAGATAAGACGCATGTATTTCTTTAAATTTCTGTCCTACAGTAAGCACAAAAGTAACAAGTACCGAGTGGACTAAAGACACACTAAGTTCTGACACATCTCTCGCAAAGTATTTGATGTGCAGAAAATATATGCAAAGTATAGTCCTGGCTTATCTTATTGTGTAACGGGGTGACAAATCTTCTTTAATTTTATTCATAAGTCTCAGCCTAACAGGCCAAGTCAGAAAGATATCTACAATTGATAATCAAGGCCCTTGATTATTTGCAAATTCATGCACTTACACAAGTCTACTTGTGCAAAAGTTACATCCAGATCCCCATCAAATTTTTAACCCTCCATATATATATATATATATATATATATGGATGTTACATTTAGCTGTATATCTATAAGTCAAACCCGTTTAATTTTAACCCTTGACTACACTATAAAATATTGTTTACACGAGATTAGTACCATAATTTTCAGAACTACACCAAAAATGCACCACATTTACGATGCTAAGTACAAAAATCGCACAACCAGTAGTATGGCAAAAGTATCAACTCCATTGCCCAAATAGACCCTGCAATTTTGCTTTTTGAATCATAAAAAGTTTACTTCTACAGTAAAAATCAACATTTTGATGGAAAATTTGCATGGAAATTCAATTTAGAAAAAACAGATACTGTACCATCCTTTCAATGTCATTTAAACTCAACATCGCGAAACGTTTTTGCCGTACTTACTAAAGGTTTCACTGTGAAAATCTTGCATGCTATGACACCTCCCCGTGAAACATTTAAAAACTACGTCCACCACCCAGAAGTTCTGATCATATCAGTTCTCTCAAAAAATGGCCGCAATCTTTGTGAAGCACCTAGAATTTCAGCTCTCTCAAAACCTTTTTATATTTGTTTGTTTTGCAATATTTTTTTTGTCTTGCAAAATTTATTCGACTCATCAGGTAATATTTACATGTAAATATACTGATTGTCAAAATTTAAGTATTTTGACCGTGTGTTTGTTGGTCGTTTTAACAGCTTTCAAAACGGGCCTTGATTGAGTGGAATTTTAAAGCCTTAGAATGGCCTAACGTTAGTTAAGCCTATTGTTAGTTTCAGTGTTTATTGCTGCACATTCCTGGTGCATTTTACAAGTTAGCCTACTCAGATTTTGGCGAAATCAAAGGGCAAAATATCCCTATTCATAGGTGATTACTACGCATTTGTGATTCTCACATTTAAAAAGGATTATGCTAATCAGGTTTACAGTTTGTAAAAAGTCATTGATTTAAATTTTGTCGGCCGAATGTGTGTGTGATTTGAATTCTAAATGATCATAAGGATTTTCAACAGCAAGACTTGACTATGAAAAACGATTACTCACAATGAAGTATTTAGTAAACGTTTACAAGGAATTGGGAAGGTGTAGCATGTACACACTAAACAGTCGCAGCTCTACATTACAATTACAAAAATAAGATGCGTCCATTTGGAAAACATTACAGAAACAAATGCTAAAATTATTTAGTCTAAGATTATTTTAAAATATCAGAAACCTTAACAAGAACTGTCGGAAGGACAGTATGCTACAGAGAATGGGCTTATAGAGGGAAGTATATACAGAAATAGGGTAGCAGGGGCAGATGATTTCAAATTACTTGAGCTTTGAAACATGCACCTACATGTACATTCTCATTTACTTTGTGAATTTTCACAACATTTTACTACAAGCTTTAAAATATCTCAAGTGTTTTCCCAGATATTTTTAAGACTAAAAAAAGCTCAAGGTTACCTAGCTCACCCAGTAACTCAGAAAACATGTAAAAGCTGGTAATCTTTATAACTACAACACCCCTTTTAGTGATATCAATTGAATAACAAAGAAACAAGACTTGTCAATATCAATAAAAGAATGTTATTAAACCCCCTTTCCAACCTGTACCCCCCCCCCCCTCAACCCCTACACATTCCCAGAACTACATCATGGATTGTAATACATAAAAAGTACCCATGATCTCTACCCCTATGCAGAGTTACATGAATGTACACCATTCATAACTTATGTTATAAAGACTTTTAGCCAAAAACTGTACATAAACTTTAATCAGACAAATATTTTTAATGTTATGCAAATAAGCTAATCAGTATGCACACAACCCCACCCCCTCCTCCTCCTATCATGCTCATTTAAACATTACCCATGCTCTCTACCACTATGCCAAGTTACATGAATGTACACCATTCATAACTTATGAAAACTTTAACCAAAAACTCTTAACCAAAAACCTTATCCATAACTTTAACCAGCCGCCAACGTAGGGGGTAGTAGAATAGCTCTATCTACGATTCTTTGAATAGTTGAGCTAAAAAAGCGTAGGTTTTGAGAGTGAATGGCGGTAAACCACAAATGCAAATGATGCTCTTTATGCGATACTGACTGCGCCATAACTCTACTTCCTCATTTTGAAAAATAGCATACGATTGAAATCGAAAGTACCAAAACAAAAGGGTTATAATAATTACCACAATGAAATTAACTGCTAAGTAATCCTAATCTTTGATAAAGAAAATACCTATAACACAATTTACATATGATAAACAACATTTTCTCAAAACACAGCTTAACAAAGAATCAGACGGACTCCATCTTGAATATGTTAATAAGGTGCAGACATGTCGCATCGCGGGAAACTTACCTTGGGAATATTCCCCATGCCTAACAGGTGACGACTCCTCAAGTCATCTGCAGTCATCCCTCCATGAAATGCTGGATGTGGAGTATACACAGCGTAACAGGGGACAATCACCTCCATTTTTGTGCATACTATTCCAATATAGAGACATTTGCAACTAAAAACAATATTCCAAAGCCGTTTCTCCTTCCCACACTTGAAGCTTAAGACACAAACTATATTGTTCTGCTTCTGAGTTTGTATCACAAGCTCACAATGTTAGCACATGCTGCATAATCACATCATGAAGAAAATACTGTAAAAGCATCCCACACACAACCTGAAAATGGCCTATTCTGTTTTGTACACAAATCCTACTACTACACTCCTTTGATGTAGATCCTCCCATACAATCAATCTATCCCACACAATGCACTGATCCTAATGCCTCCATTCAAGGTACACCTACTAAGTCATCTGCATACATGGGAAAGACCTAATTGCGTTGCATCGTACATGCTGAGGGTATTCATGTAGTGAATATGGGCAGGTTTTTATGTTCATTTATGTAACTGAAGAGGGTTGAAAATTCATGTTCACATTTCACATGAAAGCATGGCATTAGTGCTTGTACATACACATGCAGTGATTTGCCATGTGTGCAATGGCCTCAGAGAGTGTCTACCGCATATATAAACATATTATTGAATATTTTAATAGCAACAGGGGCAAAGGGTGATTTGCATTTGTGAGCAGTGGTTTCAGGTCTGTCTGTTTTGGTCATTAAGTGCTTGATACACAGGAGTGCTATGTCCAATCTGAACATGAAAATGAGCTGTATTTGTTTAGAGGTCAATGTCCAACTGGTTTATAATTCAAAAAGCATTACAAAGATTAAGTGTAATTCAAAAGGCATTACAAAGATTAAGTGTAATTCAAAAGGCATTACAAAGATTAAGTGTAATTCAAAAGGCATAAAAAAGATTAAGTGTAATTCAAAAGGCATTAAAAATATTTACAGTAATACAAAAGGCATTGCAAATATTTAGTGTAAATCAAAAGGCATTAAAAATATTTAGTGTAATTCAAAAGGCATTAAAAATATATATATTAATACAAAAGGCATTATAAATATTTACAGTAATACAAAAGGCATTAAAATGAGAGAATGAAATTCAATTATTTTTTCAAAATAGAATTTCACTGATAAAATTACAAGGATCTTTTAAAAAACATGAAAATTATATTACCTAAGGAAAATACAATACACCATAAACCATTCATGCACACTTGTAAATCTTTGTATTAATTTTCAATAATTGGAAGTCATGAAAATGTGTTTTCCAGTTATGTCCTGTAGCTAAGTGTAACCTAAATAAAAAGCCTCCTATGTCATAATCCCATGATTTTGATGATAAATCATTTGGTGAGGTTGTTACTTTACTCATGATTTCAAACAGGTACCTAGGCAAACAACAGTGGATTTTCTTTTACATTACTGCCTGTATATAGTACAGTATATATAGTCAATGGCATTCCACAACAAAAGTGCAAATTAAAAATACAACTTACTTCACATAACAGATCATAATAATGAAACAAAAATATCTTAAATTTAAAATATACTGTCAAGATTGCGATCCATATACAAGATAGCATCAACTAGCACATACATATAATGTAGGCACACAATTCTTCACGTTTGCTCATATAATCACGCACAACCACCCACCCATATCCTTTGATTTATCAGCCTACAATTTCAAACCAAAACATGTCACAGCCTATTCAATGGCCAATGTTTGATTGGTTCATAACATCTCAACACGTCTAAAACATGTCACAGCCTCTTTAACATCCAATGGCCAATGTTTGGTTGGTTCATAACATCTCAACACGTCTAAAACATGTCACAGCCTCTTTAACATCCAATGGCCAATGTTTGATTGGTTCATAACATCTCAACACGTCTAAAACATGTCACAGCCTCTTTAACATCCAATGGCCAATGTTTGGTTGGTTCATAACATCTCAACACGTCTAAAACATGTCACAGCCTCTTTAACATCCAATGGCCAATGTTTGGTTGGTTCATAACATCTCAACACGTCTAAAACATGTCACAGCCTCTTTAACATCCAATGGCCAATGTTTGGTTGGTTCATAACATCTCAACACGTCTAAAACATGTCACAGCCTCTTTAACATTAAATGGCCAATGTTTGGTTGGTTCATAACATCTCAACACGTCTAAAACATGTCACAGCCTCTTTAACATTATATGGCCAATGTTTGGTTGGTTCATAACATCTCAACACGTCTAAAACATGTCACAGCCTCTTTAGCATTATATGGCCAATGTTTGGTTGGTTCATAACATCTCAACACGTTTAAAACATGTCACAGCCTCTTTAACATTAAATGGCCAATGTTTGGTTGGTTCATAACATCTCAACAGGTCTATAACATGTCACAGCCTCTTTAACATTCAATGGCCAATGTTTGGTTGGTTCATAACATCTTAACACGTCTCCATTTGTTTATGTGCTGCACTTTTTCTGTCCGAATGAAAACCGAAACTCAATCCTTCATGATTTGGCATTTTGCCTGGACATGTGATGTCACAAAATAAATTCCAAACACTTGTACAATGTTAAGTTAAAAGAATTAGTTCAGGGGTCAAGCAAGTCCATTTGATATGAAAGAGGACTTTAAAAGAAACAAAATGGTCAAGAAACTAAGTCCAATACCTTAGTCCAATCAGGAGATACTCAACTATAAAGCTGTCTCATTTGTACAGAACTGACTGGTGTAACAAGTCTACTTTGGAAGGTTTGGCACCCTCATCCTTAACAAATGTTAATGTATCTGAAAGAAAATTCATTTGACTTTTTTTACTATTGAATTATTTTCTTCAATTTTTCTTGTGGTAAATTAAATTTTACCCTCACTATATTCTGTTTTACTACTTTCCTGACATATGCAATGATGTTTTTAAGCCACAAAATATGATTGAATACATAAAGACTATCTGAGGCTGTGATGTCCAACTAGTCTTATTTCAGTCATTTCTACACAAATAACATTAAACTTTAAATTTAAATATCTCCTTAACAGAATAAGATTGTTGATTTTGAGTAGACAACCCATAAAGTTTTAATTCCCTAAACTACTGTATGGTGTTCAAACTAATGGGACTAATGTGCAGAACTAAGACAAGCCTCGATACCAAGAAAGCCATCGAGTCTGTGGGTTGTTGACATTATGGGCTAACACACTTTCAAACACACAAACATACCAACAGAATGCCATCAATACCATGTATACCATCAAGAAAGTGGCATCTATGCCACCAAGAAATTGGCATCTATACCACCAAGGAATTGGCATCTATACCACCAAGAAATTGGCATCTATACCACCAAGAAATTGGCATCTATACCACCAAGAAATTGGCATCTATACCACCAAGAAATTGGCATCTATACCACCAAGAAATTGGCATCTATACCACCAAGAAATTGGCATCTATACCAGAGTAGTGTCTATACCTAGAGAGCGACATCAAAACCAAGAAAATCATCTATACTATCAAAACAGTATCATCTATACCAAAAAAGTGCCATCTTTACCAGGTAAGTGGCATCTATGCCAAGTAAGTGGCATCTATGTCAAGAAAGTGGCATCTATGCCAAGAAAGTGGCATCTATGCCAAGTAAGTGGCGCTATACCAGGGTTCGACAAATACGGTGGCCAGGTCGCCAATGGCAACTTAAAATTTTGATCTGGCGAGTGCATTTGTACCGCTTTGTGGCAATCTTGGCGACGGGAAAAAAATTGCGTTTGGAAATTGCTTCCCGCAAAAATCAAATGCTCCATAAGCAAGCCAAGTCACAAACCCTTTAACACACACAACATAGGCCACAGTAATTCATACAAATACACAATGCACACGTAACCTTTTGTTAAACATGTCAAAGCGCAGATATTTTTCTGAGAAAAGGGATATTTCAAACCACACTCACTGCATAGCACATGGAAATCGGCCATAACTCCTGTGTCGATCTGTCCAGATCACTGTCCAATTGAAACATGTGTAGCAACACCTTGTACCATGTTGTGTGGAGCAGTACGATTTCCCACAAGTTACAATAGAACAGCCCAAATTCCTACCACTTGCGTTAGTGAAGAAAGCATTAAATCAATGCACTTGGTATGTGTGTAGCTGCCCTGTACTTGCAGGGGCAGAGCAATAAGTGAACTCTCATATTCAATCAAAACATCGTTAGCTAAAAGGTGGGGATTCCCCGGATTATTCCTTTCATGATTGTGTATTAAACTAGAAGTTAAGATCGCAGCGATTCTGTTTCCATTTAGTATGTACAGTATGTATGCTATACATGTAACTGTATATAAATGTTGTGTGAACTTATTATGATTGTGTGTTGTTGCTATGGGTGGTTTTATACTATTTAAAGTGTACTGCTTTCAACCTTCCATAAGACGTTTCGTGTGGTGAGAATACAATGTTTTTAACAGTTTCATGTTTCTGATTGTGGCAAATTAATTTTTCATTTTGTCAACCAAAAATTTGTTGTAACTTGCCACTGTGGCGATACATTTTTTTTGCCAAACCTGGTCTATACCTTGAGAGCGACATCTATACCAATACAGTGGTGTCTCTACCTAGAGAGTGACGCAACACCAAGAGAGTGGTGTCTTTTCACTTGGTTGGATATCCAGGTACTTTGTGACCCGAGGTCATCAGACCGCATAGTAACCATGAGCATGAGTAAAAACAAAGCAATCAGCTGTGTTTGTTTCTATGCCATACGTGCCATAGAGGACTTGACCGTTCAAATGGACTTGTCGTTCGTGTAACACACGGACTTGGCATTCGTGTAATGTGCAAAGCTTTGTTTTCACTCCAGCAAATGACATCATCTCCCGAAAGTGACGTACGTGGCACCAACTAACAGATTACCTCAAAAGTGGTGTTGAGTAACGTCTATACCAAGATGGAGGCTTCAACACCAAGACTGTGGCTGGTGTTTATGTCAACAGACTAGTGTCCAATAAATAACCAGTTACCAGTGTCCAGACCAAGAAGCTGATGTTCAGACCAATAGACTGGATGGAAACTAATGGCCAGACCAACTGATTAATCGTCTCTGAGGCTAGACCATCTGACTTGTTTCAAGGGAATTAAGGGTTCAATGGGATGGTGTCTATATCAGGGACAGGTGTACATTGCCCGGGAACTGGTGTTCAAACACTTTTTTATGCAAAAGTCCTGCAATTTGAATTTCCAATCTTAGATATAGCTACTTCTTGACTTCATTTTATTTCATACAAAACTTCCACAGCACAAAATTAATTATTTGCCCCATTGAAACCTACTGTATGATAAAAGCGTGAAGTTTAGAGATCCTTTTCGAACCAAACAAAGACAGTTTGGGATACTTCGCTATGTTTTCTGAAAAGCACAATTTAAAATTTTGGACCGACCTTAATTTCAACAGGGGTTCACTGGAAGTTTTGGCCCTTTTTGGGGAGCCCCAAATTCAAAAGATATTATAAGACAACACTGTTTTCAGTATACGAGTTTACAACATGATAAAATAGTCCTCAAAAACTTTTACTGGGGGAGATTTTAACCAAATTCTCTTTTCACTGTTGAGACATTTACTTAACAAAATTTGCATATCTTCACTAATGGCTCAAAATGTTTATTCACGTCTTTTTAGCAGGGGTACTGATTAAATCAATGCTTAAATAGTTCTGTGGTACCTAACAGCCCTTGCATTCAGCAAATAGTGCTGTTGATTTGCAATAATTCCCTAAGATTGTATTTGCCAAAATTTGCGAGCATTTATAATTAATTACAACCAAGCTTCACTCAAAATCAGGAAAGAAAAAAAAAACTTCTAAGTGTTCCAAAAAAAAAAAAAAAAAAAAAAAGGAATTTTTGTGGAACTGACTAGTACAGTTCCCGGACAAAAGACCATGCATTTGCAAAAAATAAATAGCTACAGTTTATGCCAAAACCCTCCCAATATGCAAAAATCATGTCTTAAAATTACCTGTTAGGATGATAATGCTAAACTAGTTGAAAATAAAGATCCTAGGATTAGATGACCAAACAGGTGTAGAAATAAAATATCAGCAAGAAATGTTGCTAATTCCATGGTATATCATGACAGAGCTGTAACAAAATCATTTAGTTACAGACCGTAACCCAGTAAACCCATTTTCGCAGTCCACAAACAATTTGGTTGAATTTATAGTTCTGGCCATGGTTCTACTGTAGCTCGCACACAAGGTCACCCACATAGTATGTTCGCAATTAATCTCTTTAAAGTTTTACTAAAAGTTTTTGAAGAGTTACGAGCTATTAGTTATTTAATCGTTATTTAATCGTTATTTAATCGTTATTTAATCGTTATTTAATCGTTATTTAATCTGCAAGTCCTTCCATGTCATATTCTCCAGCCTAAAAGTTTTGTAAGTCACAATTTTTTTTTTTTTTATTCAACAAAATATAAAAACTGAAGAGTCCTTATCAAAACAAAAGCTGATACAAAAGCATATGAGCAAATACCTTTTTGCTGTGGGTGATACATGGCCGTTTCAGTTTCTAGGTAAATAAAGATGAACTTTGCCATTTGCACTGACAGTACAATGAAAAACAAAGTATGTGAAATTAGCTTAGTGACCAATAGCCCTGTTTATAAAAATTTCTATTGAGTATTTGCATTAACATGAGCTGTGCAATGCATGAACTTCAGTACTTGGTTTAGTCGTCCATTTTTACAACAGGTACATTTCTTAACAAGGCAAAAAAAAGTATGTAAACTTTTCTCGTTTTTTCATTCATATAAATACTCTGCTTTAACATTAATCTTTAACAACAAATCTTTCACTTCCAGAACCATGGAAAATTGGAAACTGCTAACATCAAAGTATTGTATGATCATATATATACCCGTGTGAATATTCTTTGAGTTCTATAGACGCATAACACTGTATCTTATTTCACAGAAGTTATACAAATTTCACCCTCTTTTTTTTTTTCCTACAAAAGTTCTGCAATAATCATAATTATACCATCAGCAGCCACTCGCTTAAGTCTTTCCTTATTTCTGAAATTGAATCGAAAGAACAGATACCAACCATTTCTGTAAAAAACTCCTCAATACTTGTTCACAGCGAACAATCATTAACGGCAAAAATATGTAGTGTACTTACCCTTAACATAATGAGTGAATGCGCCTTAACGTAAAGAGTGAACGCGCTACCAAATAAATCATTAAGAACCTGCACAACATGCCAGCATTAACAGCAAGCAGTCTTATTTCCAAGTTACTAGCGTAAGTTGGTGGTCCTTGGCACAGTAGTCCTTCACAAGTAACCAAAGAGGTGTTGATTGGTCAATTTCAAAAACCTCCCTGTATGTTGGGCAATGTATCATTTTCCGTATCCTATGCCCCTTTACACATCAGACAAGTAACAACAGAGTTTAGCATTGACCTCATTAACAAGTCTGTCAATTCAGAAGAAAACTGTTCACCTTGCACTGAGAGTATAACTATCCTGCCAGATAAAACTGCCAATGATTTTTTATTATTCCTATTAAACAATAAAAAGGAACAAGAAATAGTTTTGTATTAACACTGGAAACAATCCTAACTTTTTTGATGTTACTAAGAGACAAATAAGAAATTTATAACAAAAACATCACGCTAAATTGTTATCGATACTAACTTATGTTTAAAATGACCTTTTAGAATAAGTGACTTCCTCTGTCGTGTCCTGGCTTTTTGAAAGTGGAAGTGATTATGTTTCACTGTGCAAGGATAGCAAAATGGTAGCAACTACCTAACCAGAAACAAAAATGTTGTCATTCCGATGCATCCTTTCATTGTTGGTTGATTTAAGTTTTACATTAAGCCCCACCTACTAATCAATATGCATGACATCACTACCAAAAACAATAGGGCACATCTACAGACCATGGGTTATCTGTGTACAACATGACATAAAAGCAACTTATCATTCTTGAGATACTGTGTTTATACAAGCTCTTTTCACCAAAATCATATTAAGCCCTGCCCACTATGCATATTGATGAATTTCAATGTTTTAAAACCATGAACACATACACACTAGCTAACATCTTATTCATACCAAATATGAAACATAATGGAAAAGTGGTTGAAAATCAAGCATTTCAAGATTTTTACATTAAGCCCCACCCACTTATTAATATGCATGACATCATCGCCAAAAACAATAGGGCACATCTTCACACTATGGCCTACCTATGTAACACACATGGCATAAACACAATGTGTCATTCTGGAGATTTTGTGTTTACGAGCTATATAGGAGCAAAATCACATTCAGCACTGCCTAACACACATATTAATGAGATTCAATTTTTTACACCATGATCATGGGGACACTACCTAACAACATTACTATGCCAAATATGAAACAAAACGGACAAACGGTTGTTGAAATATTAACATTTCTAAATTTATACATTAAGTCTCGCCCACTTATTAATATGCATGACATCACCACCAAAATTAGTAGGGCACATCTGCTACCATGGGCTACCTGTGTACCAAATATGACATAAATCCAATGTGTCGTTCTGGATATTTTGTGTGTACAAGCTCTATTTGGCAAAAAAAAACATTAAGCCCCGCCCACTACGCATATTAATGAGATTAAACAATTTTTATTCCATGAGCTCGTGGAGGCTATAGCTAACAACAGTATTGTACCAAATATGAAACAAAACGGACAAACAGTTGTTAAAATATGAGCATTTCAAAAAAAGTATATAAAGCCCCGCCTACTCATTGATATGCATGACATCAACACCAAAAACAACATCTTCGGACCATATTCTTAAGATATCGTGTTTACAATCGAGGTGTAACACACACATACATACACACACACATACATACACTCACACGAAAAGCAGATCGGATAGGTTCCTAATGCGGATCAGATAGGTTCCTTATGCCGATCGGATAGGTTCCTGATGCCGATCGGATAGGTTCCTGATGCCGATCGCATCGGAACCAACAATTACAAAATTGCGAATGTACAACCTCTTGTCGTAAGGGACAAAGGTGTCATGTTTCTTCGTCCATATCTGGCCAAAATTTTCATGGGATTTTTTTAAATAGAAAATATACCGCCATCAATTTAATTTTTTTGCTAACTTGTGGGAAAATGTATCACTTTGATTTCCTTAAATCAATGTTTTATATAGTAGATACTGAACCACCTACATACCCAATCCCCATACCCCCTCACCCCAAAAATAAATAAGTCATACTTCAAAAACAAAATACCAATCCATTTGGTGGATATAAAATACAATACCATATACATTAGTAAAGGCACTGCTTAAAAATTTGGTATGCAATTTTGAAGCGACAAATTTACCACATCATTTCACAAGATCAACTTTGCATCATAACATTGAGGTATAAATAGGTCTTAGCTCAATAGTTCATTTCACCTTTCCCCAGCAGCAAAGACAAACAATGCCAGCATGGATTACAGTTACTACTTATATTACAGAGGATTGCCAAGTCTGTATGTAACCAATTTTACACTCACTTTTCTGAAGATTGGGCAGTGTCCCACTTTTTTTAAGCAGTACCTCAAAAGATTTCACTAATACCACTTATCCTCAATGCCAAAATTAACACATACCCACCACATTCCCTTCTAAATATTACCCCAAAACCATGCATTCTTTTATCTTAAAATAATCATACTTCTTATTAATCCCTTCATCTTAATCCCTTCATCTTAATCCCACCTTTATAATTCCCTAACTTCATCCCACCGACATGTATGTAATTCCTTAATTTTCATCCCAACATGTATATAATTCCTTAATTTCATCCCACCGACATGTATGTAATTCCTTAACTTCATCACACTATGTAATTCCTTAACTTCATCCCACCGACATGTATGTAATTCCTTAACTTCATCACACTATTACTTCCTTAACCTAATCTCACCTATGTAATCTCACAATTTTCTTTGCTCAAAATGATCAATTTTAAAAATAAAAATATTACTTTTTGAGTTTAATTTTTTTATATATTTTGTATGGATATTAATTACTTACAAGAAAAAATGACTAAAATCTATAAATCCCAAAAATAGTTGCCAGTGCATAAAAATAACATAATGCACAATAATACCTTTCTTCTTAAAAAAAAATAATACAACCTAAGCAAAAATCTCCTTACCAGCTTACTCTGTAGCTCAAACCTATTCTAAATTCTTGTAACTTTTTAAAACCAAATTAATTATATTCAGATCAATTGTCAAGCACGACAACGCAAATATGCAAAACTCGTCAATTTGCTTAAAAATATTCACTCTACCGTTAAGTGATTTGGTAAACGATGGTAATCTACATACACCGAGGAAACAGCTGACCCATTGTAGTAATCATGTTATATGTTAAATGCACCTGACACATTTACGATGCACGTGCAGTAACATGAGCAAACTATTGTCAATGACACGCAGCCAGAACAATATTTTGTCCTTTTTGGCACAAAAACACACACAAAAAACAACAATGTACTCACTCCAACTCCATAAATATAATCCATTTTGCCATAAATATAGGAACACAAATTTGATGCACCATTTTCTTCTGCTTTGCTAATGCTCTACTGACTTCTTCCAAAAATATACAATCCAGTCATCTGTCAAGCTTCCAACATCACCATCAACAAACCATTGACCACTCATGAATAAACATTTATAACCTTTTCCCATTCATTACAATACATACCCTATTCATATTAAACGTCAGCCACTGATCCAGCCAATCAATGTTTTTAAACACCTCATGAATATTCATAGTGTTGAATAATGAATACATCCAGGGTCTTCATTACTCTCTGCATAGTGAGTGAGTCAGGCAAGTCTAGACTTGTTAAATGTTGTTAATGAGGTGAGGGTTGATAGCAGCTAAGGTTATTCCAGGTTTCTTAGTGATCATGAGTTAGAGAAAGATTTACTAGCATTCAGACAAATTGTTGGTTCTTCAATTGCACAGGATATACAAATTATTCTCATTTGATTTCTTCTAATAAAAACACAGGTTTTTTGTTTTGTTTTTTCCCTCTTGGAAACTAATTTTTTGCTCTAACCGCTATACAATATTTTTAATCACAAAATTGCATAATGAAATTTGGAAATGATTGAATTTCATTCTTGGTTTGGATTGTTGATGTTTAACGGCACCACAACAGTCAAAGTCAAATGTGTGCCAAGAGGGTGTTAAAAATGAAGGTGCTATTGAGTTAGGACAGCAAGGAAAGAGAGGTGGGATAGAGGGAAGGAGGGAGAGAAGGTGGATAGGGGAAGAAGTTAAGGTAATAAAAGGAAGATGAGGAAGGTAAGGCAGAGAAGGGAAGGAATTTCATTTTTCTTTTGACAAAGGATGATGGACTTCACTGATAAGATCAATACAGCTAACAATGTTTAACTTTTACGAATGCAATGACATGCATAACTAGAATAGTAATGATGTAGTAGCTCTATATTTTGGGGAAGCTATGTCTGTTTCTTGTTTTTTTTTTATAATTATCATTATAATAAATAAATATTATATAATAATATAGATATTATTATATTATATAAATATTATATTATATAAATTTGAGTAGCGCTGGGCTGGGGTTGTTAGGAATAAAAACTCCATGTTTGATGTTTATATTTTGGAAATGCAAGTGGAAGCTTTAATATCGTTGTGATGCTAGAACATCAATGATGTAGTAGCTCAATATATGTTATGGGGGATGAGTATAAGACTTGTTTTTGTTGGTGGGGAGTTAAATTGGGTATAGGCTTGGCTTGTTAGGAAAGGAATACAAGTTTGATAAGCAGTGGCACAATAAAAGGCTGGGAACGCCCGGAAGGGTGGGTAAACCTTACAGGCCCTGAGCAAATTCGATTTGGGTCTAGCCATGAACAATGGCACTGCACTATCTTTGCTACGGGACCCAAAGCGACATGGGTGTTGGA
Source organism: Chiridota heheva (assembly GCA_020152595.1). Classification (NCBI taxonomy): domain Eukaryota; kingdom Metazoa; phylum Echinodermata; class Holothuroidea; order Apodida; family Chiridotidae; genus Chiridota; species Chiridota heheva. The sequence goes on from JAIGNY010003811.1 coordinate 162,055, forward strand.
ATGAGCTTAACTGCAAAACGCTCTGAAAAATCGCACATATTTTGCACTTTAAACGTTATAACTAATTATAACTAAAGAGTCTCTGAATATTTTGTTCCATTTCAAATGGTATAGAGAACTTAAATTCATTATCTATCGTTTGAGACTAATTTCATTTAATTATTCAAAAAAAAAAAAAAGTACTTTGTAAACTATAAAATGTTTTTTCTTATTTTTTAATAAGAGCGCAAGCAAAATCACAAGGTCATCGCCGCTTTGACCTTTGTAACTTATGAATGAAAGTTTTTGGGTGTCCATTTTACACGGCCTGACAATTTACATATATTTGTCTACCATATATATAAAATCCAACGTGATTGGTGCAAAAAAGGGCCCGTACTTTCCAACAAATAGAAAGCAATGAGAGAAAACTTTTTGTGTCCGCTGATGTATTCCTTTATTTTAATTCTGACTTAATCTAAGCATGCCCAAGCTGCGTGGACTGTACTATTGTGTGCAGAGGATTTCCTATAGTGTGTGTATTGTAAACATGCTGTGAAGATACGAATAAAGTGTTTCCAATTTAAGATTTCCTATAGTGTGTGTATTGTAAACATGCTGTGAAGATACGAATAAAGTGTTTCCAATTTAAGATGTTGGCTGATTTTTTTCCATTTTTAACAGTTTTCTTGTATATTTTGTTGCAGAGATATATTTCTTATTATATTGTATTCATCAGAAAGTATAACATTATTTGGCTGAAATACTATGACAACAATCAGGAACGAAGAAGTGCAAGAGCTCAGGCATAACGACAACGTTAGGTTGCATGATTATGATACCAAACATTAAGAATAATGCTATTTATTAAACTTTTTATATGACTTAATATCTGTTTATTATATCCTTGAATATACTTTTAAGACTTCGTTCTTAAAACCAACCCGCATAATAATGGTACAATCCAAGTTTATTTATAGTTTTCCGTTACAAATCACAGCTAGTTCCGCAATTTGTTTTCCTTATGCGCGTTTTATTTAAGGGTTGACCAGGTTTTAAACCCTACTTTTGGATTTAAGCTAACTCATCAGATATAAACAACTCTTCTTTAACCATACCTTACACTAATCACAACAACTTTTTTTTCTGAGAAACAACATGCAACAGAAGGCCTTAGCCTATAATACGCTTTTTATTGCACAATAAAAACAGATCCACCATCATATAAATAATGAATGACATTTTACAAAGGACATATTTCAGCGGTGGATGATACTGCATGCCTGTTATCAAATCTAAAGCATTATGACATACCTTGACCCTGCAGTATCTCTTACCTGTATTGTTCAACAAAGATTGAGTGCCACAGAAACAATACAAACAATAGCATATTGTATTTAGATTCCAACATGCATATTAACTCACCAAGTACAAAAATAGGTTCGTTCACTCAATTGGCTGGAACTGTTAGCAAGGCCTGCTGTGGCCAATTAGGTCATGCCTATTTATGTGCACTTGTTTGCGTCATAGTTTTTGGTCAGACATGCAGTATGCAGGTCTTTGATGTGCATTCTTTCTAAAAAGTAAGCCTGTGTCAATATTTACCAGAATTCCATGATATTTTTCTGCATTCCAAGAGATACTAAACTTAGACCTTCAGCAAGATAATCATATTTACTGATAACAAATCCAGGGTAGGTATATATCAAATGGTGCAATAATAGGACCTTATTACATATGTGGGGGAATTTCTCTCTTATGCAATACCACATGTAGAAAGTACAACAACATGCAGAATTACACTTACTTCAAGGAAGAAGGGCCTTTGGTGAATAAACCACGCTATATGTTAATATTTCTGGAAGTTATTATATTTCAAAGATTTTACTATTGACTGCTGCAGTAATTCTTCATAAAGTCTAATTTGATGTTTGTAGAAAACTAAGGCGCAAGGGTTAGGATGGTATGAATAATAAAGAAGCGAATAGAGGTAAGAAAAGGGGAGGAGGAATAGGATGGTAGGATAGAAAAGGAAGGGTAATGGTCTAATTTAACAGTGTGATGTTATGGCTGTAACTTCCAAAACCTTTTTTTTTTTTTTTTTTTTTTTTTTATTTCTTCGAACATGAATTACCTTTTTTTTCTAAATGAATGACCTCTTTTAAAGTTATCAAAATTATTGCAAACATTTTTTTTTTTTTTTAAATAGTTAAGATGAACTTGGATTAGGATTACAAGAAGCTTAAGCGTTACTTGACGTAAGTTCAACCTGCATTCATGTTGGTTAATTGGTTGGTTTATTTTCATACGTGTTTCACAACTTTGACTAAATTTATGGGCAAGTCTTTATTTGGAAATACTTGCAAATCCTAAACTTAACAAAGCCTATCACGTACTGTATATAGGACTATGCGGGTATTACAGTACGAGTCAATAAAAACCTGCAGGTATTATTATTTCACATCCCATGTCCCTATGACCTCCTACCCTACCGCGCACGTACAATTACCAACTAATAACGTTGATTAACGAAGCTTGCTAGTCAACGCAATCACATTGAAACTTGTATAATCCCCCTCTACAAACTTACATGTAGTAACACGTAAGCTTCTTGTAATCCTATGTAATCTTTTACATCGAGTACAGTTGAATCCTCGCGTAAGCTTCTTAAAACTACACAACCTGACAGCAAAAATCGAAGTAGTAAAATTCGGTGTCATTTTCAATGACACTGCACAGTTAAAGATGGTTTAGGTTAGAATCCAAACAGCCGGAGTGAAATTTAAAGTTTCGCGAATGCTGCAAATATTGTTCACAGAATACTGTTTAAAAAGTAACATAGGCCGCCTACACCTGTTAGTTAGTCCCTGCTTCTAAAGAAAACACCAGATATTTAGTCCCTGTTTCTAAATAATAAAGTCTATAAAATATATACATATGTATTTAATATATTTTCAACTCGTTTCATGACCTCTTTGATCGGGTATTGAATGTGTAATCTCGCAAACATGCAGCTGAATTTCCCCATTACGGCAATGTTAGTACAACTTAGCTCATGCTAGTTCCGCGAATCTTAGTATTCGACGGCAATCGCAAACCATGATCCATTTATGCAAAATGAGGGTAAGCAAGAGCCTTGACAAAATCGTGACCTCAAGATTGCTTTGGAAATTTTCCAAAACGTGTGAGTGTTTGTTCATATAACCTGTTGTCAGCAGTGGCATAGCCAATATTTAAAAAAGTGAGGCGTCCGAGACGAAGTGTTCAAGTTTAACCCACTTCTTTTTAAGTGCAGTTTTGTTTTTTAGTAAGTTAAAAACATACTTTTCTTGCTTTGATATCCACACAAATAATATATCACATTCATTAAAATTCTTATATGCCAGAAGAGCGATAAGCTTACAATCTGTAGTCATCTACCCCCACCCACCCCACATACACCCCCTTTTATCTGTTCAAGTGTTTTATTTAATATCATAACAAGAAGTAAAGTGAAATCATATGCCAGAGTATAAAATACCAACTTGTTCTCCACAGAGAAGTGTGAAGACATCAAAATGTAAAATCGGGTGTCTCCCCTCCTCCACAACAATCACCACCCCTACAACACTGTCCCCAGTGGCATAGCCAGCATTAAAATAGTGATGGGTCCGAGAAGGTCCTACCCTCTCCCGTAACGAAGTGTTTAAATTTAGCCCACTTCTGAGGTATAAAAAAATATAAAAAGCAAAGTTAATCTCAATTTTTGAAAATTTCCTCAAAAATGTGCTGTGGGGGGTCCGGATCCCTAATGGTTGTGCTGTGGGGGTACGGATCCCCCGTGGTTATACTGCTTTCCCCCTCCCATTGCCCGCCACAACAAGCACGGCTTTACAAATGCAACAAGACATGAATAAGATGATCGAAGTAAGTTCTAGCTACATATTCCAATGTAGTACTGTTTCCGCTTCATGTCAAATTATGAGGTGTAGATTGATGTATTTGTTCCCCCCTCCAACTCCCCCTTCCAAAAAAAAAATTGAAAAAATTTACATGAGAAGGGGGGGGGGACAATTTATCATTTTTGAATTCTACGGAGTCTTTGGTGTGCCAGAAAAGCTTTATCTTCAGATCTGTTCTAATTATGTGATCATTAAAAATTTATTGGAAAAGTAAGATTTTTAAGGGCCTACGAATAACTTTAAAGTTTTCAAGACTTAAATTTCTTGATTTATCTTGAGATTTATTTCGTTGTACTGATCGAATCATCTTGCATTCATGACACAATGGACAAAATGGGCATATTTTGTGTTGCCATGACTGCTCTTACATTTTAGTTTATTTCATCCAAGGCCCTCCCTGGGGTATGTGGTAATACAACTTTAGTACATGTTAAAATACAATGAAAACAACAGTAGTATAGTAGTATAGAAAATGAGCAAAATCTTTTGTCTTTAAAATTGACCACTATATTTCATATTGGTACAATCTACCCTGCATTTAGTCTAGATCATATACTTTGAAATCGGATTTACAGTGTACGATAAGCAATGGCACATCTTGATACAATATTTTTGGAGTAACTTCATTAAATTATAGGGTTGTCAAATTATATAATCTCAAATTTTGAAGAATGACCTGAACTTTTGATTTAGGTACAAAGTTCTTCTGATCTCCCAATGAAAAAATTTGCTTGATTTTCATTCAGTGCAGTTGAAACTGTGTAGTCAGTCGCTCAAAGATTTAGCAAAATAGATCTTACACAGATATAAATACATCATCTCTAAAACTGCAAGGATATTGCAAGTCCATGACAGAACATCGACAGCCTTAATCTTGTACGGTGGCCATTGATGAATGTTTCCAATGTTCTTCATATCCAAATGCATTGTTACTTGTTTTCTGAGCCGGACAACGATGCTTAGCATGCATATGGTGGCGTGAAATCCAGGGACCCGCATAAGCCCAAGCCCAAGGACCCGCATAAGCCCAGGTCCAGGGACATGCATAAGCCCAGGTAGGGGTCCAGGGGGGAAAAGCCCCCACGAGCCCAACATTAAAAACTTCAAAATTTGTAATTTCTATTTGTCGGCATTTGCTGATGTGATTAAACTTTACATTTTTTTCTTCCCCTCTTGAACCTCGACCCGTTTTGATTTGCCGACAGACCATTTTAATGGGGGACAGGGTGTCACACCCCATATTCCCCTCTAGCTACGCCCTTGCTATAGGCCTGCTTTCAAATCAAAAAAGAGAGTCTTTATTCTCTAATTTTTCTTACAAGTTGTGAGGGAAATTAACCAAAAATAAAAAAATCATGCAGAATGAAAATATAAACCTCTTGAAAAAAAATAATAGAACAACCGAAGGCAAATAAACATAACATTGTAACAGTCTGAACTATAAATATGATATAACATAAACATACAGGCAAATGAAAAACACGAGATTGTCATGGGTATTTATTTCTGATTTTATGACAATGTCAAATGTGAGATAAATGAACCAAAAATCAAGAAATCATGCAGAAAAAAAGAAAACGCATGACTCATGTTATAGGGCATCCCCCCCCCCCCCCCCACAGATTTTGTAAAGTGACATATTTTGTCCAATTTTTCGGATTTTCCCGCGCTCCCATGAGACAAATTTTCACTTTCCCCCTCACCATCCCCTTCCCATTACCAAAATCCTGGTGCTGCCATGGCTCATGACAGAAAATTTAAGGCAAAGAAATGGGAGAAACAAGCATGCGGATCAAAATTTAAAATGTACAGTAGGTACAAAACAAAATATGAGGGTAAAGTATACTTATCTCCTATTAAAGAAAGAAACAAGAAAAAGAAGAGCGTTAGATTTTCATGGAATAGAATATGAAACAACCATTTTTAGAAGAAACAGGGCCCCCGGCACAGGCAGGTTTTTTACTGGGGCCCAAGCCCAATCTAATTTTTTTTTAAGATAATTAATCAGGTCTACTTGAAAACCACTGCTTTGAAAATTTCGGGGGCCGTGTCCTCCCCCCACCCTACCTTAAAGTGAGCGAAACTATCAACCATTTCTTCAAGAGTGATACTCAAGTCTCAGATGTGGCACATAGGGTCAACAGCTTCACAAAGCGCTGTAAGTTTGACAGACAGGCCTAAGATGATATCACAATGTACTACACCTTTTAACTATGCTGAATCTCAACCCCCTGGCATTACGCCACTGACCTCATCTTATTTTTAATACTTATTTCTGTTTAACTTCGATACCGCGTAATACAGCACCTGTACATACGTAGGGAGTAGTCGATTCTGGTTCTGGCACTTCTTGTATACAGTACTTTAAATTGTCATTGCAGTGCCATAAAAAAAAAAAAAATTAGTTAGCAGTCAATCAGTGGGACAGTATTGATTTTTTCAAAGGAATTGTAGTTACATTTAAGTGAACTTTTTTTTTAAATATTCATTCTACATGAGAATTTAACCATAGCAGATGAATTTCATGTTTTCTCTAAGAAATTCATGGAGCTGTCAAATAGTTTCATCGAGAAATCGGAACGACCACCCATGTATGCTTAGTATATACATACATGTACTGTACATATTACAATTATAACTTAGCCCTAGTGTGTATTATATTAACTTAGATTATATAACATTAGGCCAGTTTACAAATCCTGCCGATCTCGAAGTTATAGCCTACTGCTGTACCAACATATTAATTTAGCCTCAAATAGTGGAGAAAATGAAATATGTTTAAAAACAATGTATATTCCAATACTAAGTATTTACAATAGGCCCTAAAAAATGTAAATGCAAAATAATGCAAAATACCCCAACAAATAACAAAACATTAATTAGGCGAGTCATTTTCTATTAAGGTTTAGGATACTTCAAGTACAGTACAAGAAGAATCTCAAAGTATTCATTGAATGTGGGGTATACAGCAAAATACAACATGATGCAATCAGTGGTACAATGGTGTGACCTTTGGAGTTTTTGGGGGATTCCTGTTCTGACACAATACCACATGCAGAAAATACAAAAACATGCAGAATTACACTAACAACATAGAATATTGCTCACTTAAACCATTTCTTGAAATCAGTAGTTCTACATATTTGTGTATGCATTTACTTTACTTAATTCAAAAACAAAAACCATTCAAACCCAACCGATATTATCCGGGACTACTGTACATACAATATTACATAGGTCTTGCTTAGTGTAATCAAAGAAAGTTTTTAAAAAATAAAGAAAATTTCCTGAAAATGAAGAACATTTCCTGAAAATTAAGACAATTTCCTGAAAAGGACACAATTTCCTGAAAGTAAAGAGAATTTCCTGGAAATAAAGAAAAATTCCTGTAAATTCAAGAATTCCTTAAAGTTTTCCCATGATTTTTCGCAAGTAGCATGGGCAAAAAGATGAAGGCCTATTTTAAAATTGTATTGCTTTGAAAATTCATTATGGCTCCCATGCGCACATGGCCCTTATGAAAGAACTTCACTTTCGTATCCAAAGGTTTTTGGTTCTATATTGTAGATTGTGGTCCTTGAAAATTTTGGTCCAAAATTGAGGTTTTTTTTATAAAAGCCCAAGACAAAATGAAAGATGTTTGATCGAAAATGGGAGGATTTTTGATGCAAACTAAAAGGTTTGCTCCAAAAATAACAATAGCTCAGTTGATATGATTGCAAAAAATGCCACACATGGTTTATGTGATATTTTAATTAATTATATTCATGGCTTCCACGGAATTTGGGGGGCTGAGGTGGAGGCTAAGCCCCCAATATCCCCCTAAGACACATCACTGCTTTCATTATGACTATCAAAACAAACAAAATTAATGCCACAACAGCCCTGTTTTAAGGATGTTCTTGTAGAACGCTGTACTTCACCTTAACCATAAACACCTACTATAGTGTACCTTTACTTGCAGTGCACATTGAACAGTGATACAAAATGCAACAGGTAAAATTACAAAACAAATATCAGGCAGGTTATTAACTTCATTTTAAAGGTTGTGGCTACTTGAGGTACAGCAGAAGAATTTTTTTCGTCCAATCCAGGGCCCAGTAGGAGGTACTAAGGAAGGGAGGGGGAGGGGGGGAGACAGGGGTACATGTATATGTATATGTGCCGCCCATGCAGGTGCCTTTTTTGCACCAATTTTATAGTGCAGGTGTCTTCTTTTTTTTACTATAAAATATAAAAAATAAATATTTAAAAAATGTACTATTTGTTAATTTTTTTTAGTAAAAATAATTGTCTATTTTTCATTATTTTCATACATAGACCAGGATGCAAAAAAAAAAAAGAAGTTTTTCTGTGTTAATTTTGTACTGCTGGTCCATTTTAACAATACTTTCATTGAATACTCAGCAGAAGAAACTTTTCGTTCAATCCAGGGCCCGGTAGGGGGTACTGGGGAAAGAAGGGGGGTGGGAGAGGACAGGGGTATATGTATATGTGCCGCCCATGCAGGTGCCATTTTTGCACCATTTTCATATGTGCCGCCCAAGCAGGTATCAAAATTGACTTCTTTCATACTGCGGGCATCAAAATTGTATAGTTTCATACTGCGGTTAAAAAAAAAATATGTCCTACTGCGGGTATGTTTTTCGGTTGGTGGGCTGCACACCCCTACCACTTTTAGTATGACGTGCCCCCCCCCCTCCCCTTGATCCAAGGTACAGCTTGAATGGTAAAATGGTGTGACCATTCAAAGTTTCTGGGGACATGCAAAATCACACTCGCTTAATAGGTGTAGCAATTTTCATATTGGTTGAAGGTATCGAATCAGATCAGTTTTTGATTTTTAAAAATAACACTTTTGGCTTTTGAATTATGCATGTTTTTTAGTTCTGTGAAATTTGTGGTGTGTAGTACAATTGACTGGATTGGCTGTTGACAGTTCATAATCTATAAGTAATTTTATAAAACTTTTGTTGTAAATCTTAGTCAATGAAATTCATGGGAAGTATATTACTGCCAGAATTGGGGCATGGCAAAGACTCAACAAATTTTGGTAAGAAATTATTGCATCACTTCAAAGAACTATGATGGACGCTTAAGAAATTGAGTATTTGCAATTTAAATACCAAAGTCTACCTGTAATACATCACATACTTGCTTACAAATTTACATAATAAGAACTGAGATTTTGAAAAGCTGTAAACTAGTCAGCATTTAACCAACTTTGATGGTTTTTAACATTTTATCGCAATTTAGCTGCAAGTAATGTCGCCTTGACAGAAACCTTGCAAACTACAGAATGCAAACCTGGTTCGTGGAAAATTTACAATTTCAGAAGGAAATAAGTACATCATGATTCAAAGAGGTAATACGTACATCATGATCAAAGAGGTAATATGTACATCATGATCAGAGGTAATAAGTACATTATGATCAAAGAGGTAATAAGTACATCATGATCAAAGAGGTAATAAGTAAATTATGATCAGAGGTAATAAATACATCATGATCAAAGAGGTATTGAGTACATTATGATCAAAGAGGTAATAAGTACATCATGATCAAAGTGCATCATGATTAAAGAGGTAATAAGTACATCATGATCAAAGAGGTACCAATAACATCATGATCAAAGAGATAATAAGTACATCATGATCAAAGAGGTAATAAGTACATCATGATCAAAGAGGTAATAAGTACATCATGATCAAAGAGGTTTAATTAGAAATTAACTTAAACAAAAATCCATATCCAACAAAGCATACAATTATTTAGGGCTCCTTATTTTACAAACAACCTGACCTCCCTGTTTTCAGGGCTCTTGTAATATACTGTACATATTTGTTTGTTTGTTTAAACAGGGCTTAACGGCATTAATGTACATGTCACACTTGCGGAGCTGGAAAAAATATACGGTTCCGGTGGTTATAACCACAGGAAAATCAGGAATTCGCGGGAAGAAAATAAAATGGGTGGGGGAATTTCTTAAGTAAAGAACAGTATACATGGTAAATATGCGCTTTATAAGTGTACCTATGTACTTGTGCAATGAAAAGCATATTAAATTGCGAATGAGAGAAGTGTATAAATATGTATTCACTACATTAATATTATTTCTGTCAAGATTTTTGGACGACATATCCATACGGTCCCCTTAGTAAAAGAAAGAGGCAGTTCATACATTGGTGTAAACTTGAAATTCAATAACTGAACAAATGTAAGATAGCAATATCTTTTTTATTTCTTCACTAATTCGCATATTCCTTTCAAGGTTTATGGACAAGTAGCAATTTCTATATTGGTTAAAACTAGGGCTGTTACGATATGTGTATTAAATCAGATATCATGGACAAAAACACCACAATATATCACTATATCTAAACTACCTTACCCCCCCCCCCCTTCCTTCTCTCCCACCCTTTCCTCCGCTCTATTATTTTAAATCAAAATAATTGCAATTTTGCTTTGGACAAATAGAAGCCGAGATTTTCGGACAGGGTCCAAATATATAGATTATTTAATATTTCTGCCTTTTGCCAACCGCCCCATCATTTTAAATCAAAATAATTGCAATTTTACATGGTCCTGTACTTAGCCTATCTTAAAATTCTTTCTACTCATTTTTTGCTGCAGAGGGCGAAATGATACTTTTCCCCTCAGTTTTCATCAAAGGCGATCATCACTCTTGCCCCCGCTATCTGCGCCTGTGACGACAGCTTTTCAGGTAGTAGCCCCAATGGTGTCACATCACGTCAGCAAATTGAACACAATATTGTAAGGACTAACTTCATACCCGTACGCTACGCTAGAATGAAAGAGCTGTAACATCCATGACATTACCATCATTCGCTTCCATCCACATGAGCCAAGTTTTAAGCCTATACAAAACTGTTACAAAAACCAGTTGTAAATTTGACTCATATCTCAGGTTACTTCGTAATGCTACTAATTATTCATAGGCCTACTCTGACCAGGCCTGGAGCTAGGGAAAGGGAGGGGGAAGGGGACTGGGGCTGGGAAGGGGGTCGTCGTCCGAGTATACTATATATAGTATATATACACAGTATATATATATATATATATATATATATATATATATATATATATATATATATATATATATATATATATATATATATATATATATATATATATATATATATATATATATATATATATATATATATATATATATATATATATATATATATATATATATATATATATATATATATATATATATATATATATATATATATATAGTATATATATATATAGTATATATATATATATATATATATATATATATATATATATATATATATATATATATATATATATATATATATATATATATATATATATATATATATATATATATATATATATATATATATATATATATATATATATATATATATATATATAGTATATATACACAGTATATATATATATATATATATATATATATATATATATATATATAGTATATATACACAGTATATATATATATATATATATATATATATATATATATATATATATATATATATATATATATATATATATATATATATATATATATATATATATATATATGTATATATATATATATATGTATATATATATATATATATATATATATATATACTTATATATATATATATATACTGTGTATATATATATATATATATATATATATATATATATATATATATACATGTATATACCTATATATATATATATACATGTATATATATCCTGGTGGGTCTGCAACCAGTGAGGTCACAACTGGTTATCAAAGGCCGTGGACGTCTTGATATAATGTCCAGCACTGGATGCTTTCGGGGCATTAAACCTTGCTATGCTATGCTATGCTATAAGGCAAGAAGGAAGATCAAGTTTCTAGTTTATGGAGGTGAGTTTGAGTTGCTGCCTGATAATTTGACTGGTGTGAAACAAAGACTGACGTGTGTGTTGAGCATTATCACAACCAAGAAGAGTAACATAATTTGTATTTTTTGGGGGTTGAAAGTGAAGTTGTTCAGATATAAGCATGAAGGTTGCAAGTATTAACATCATGTACATAGTAAATATCCAGCGCTCAAAACTAGCAATTCTCACTTTACTAGTCTGACTGAACTTTCCGCAAGCCCTTCTCTTTACCTCTGAGATTAATATCGTGGAATAACTCTTAATTCTAGGACTAGCCTGCCGGGCTTGAATGATTGAAATTGTGCTAGCCCACAACTGGCGAGCTTATGCTAATTTCATGCACTAAATAAATAGTGTGTTAACATAGCTAAATGGTTGCATTTGCTTTCCCTTGGTGTCCTCTTCACGAAGTAGTTAAAGGGCGCTAGAGTAAAAAATAGATCACAATTTTTGAGACACTTGCTAACAGGGTTGGGAAAATCACTCACCTGCCCACCATAGGCGAGCAAAAAACAATTGTGATGAGTGGAAATATTATAATATACTGTGGTACTCGCCACACCTAATTAAGCCTTGCCGAGTTTGGCGAGTGATTTTTTTTTTCCCCAACCCTGCTTGCTAACATATTCAGCAAAGCTTTTTGAGCCATGTGGAGTAAACTACACAACTTCTCTAACACAAATATTTTATACCAAGTAGTTCTCTAAGAATTGATAAACCATAACATTGTATTACTTTGGGAGGCAAATCAGGTCAATGAATATTTGAAAAATTAACAACAATCGTCCCTACTTAAGGGTCGAAATCTCTTTTAAGTACAACACTGTGACTACTGTTACAGTATCTCCCAAGAATGCCTACTGTTACAGTATCTCCCAACAATGCCTACTGTTACAGTATCTCCCAACAATACCTACTGTTACAGTATCTCCCAACAATACCTACCGTTACAGTATCTCCCTACAATACCTACTGTTACAGTATCTCCCAACAATACCTACTGTTACAGTATCTCCCAACAATACCTACTGTTACAGTATCTCCCAACAATACCTACTGTTACAGTATCTCCCAACAATACCTACTGCTACAGTATCTCCCAACAATACCAACCGTTACAGTATCTCACAACAATACCTACTGTTACAGTATCTCCCTACAATACCTACTGTTACAACAATACCTACTGCTACAGTATCTCCCAACAATACCTACTGTTACAGTATCTCCAACAATACCTACTGTTACAGTATCTCCCTACAATACCTACTGTTACAGTATCTCCCAACAATACCTACTGTTACAGTATCTCCCAACAATACCTACTGCTACAGTATCTCCCAACAATACCAACCGTTACAGTATCTCCCAACAATACCTACTGTTACAGTATCTCCCTACAATACCTACTGTTACAGTATCTCCCAACAATACCTACTGTTACAGTATCTCCCAACAATACCTACTGTTACAGTATCTCCCAACAATACCTACCGTTACAGTATCTCCCAACAGTACCTACTGTTACAGTATCTCCCAACAGTACCTAGTGTTACAGTATCTCCCAACAATACCTAGTGTTACAGTATCTCCCAAGAATGCCTACTGTTACAGTATCTCCCAACAATACCTACTGTTACAGTATCTCCCAACAATACCTACCGTTACAGTATCTCCCAACAATACCTACCGTTACAGTATCTCCCAACAATACCTACTGTTACAGTATCTCCCAACAATACCTACTGTTACAGTATCTCCCAACAATACCTACTGTTACAGTATCTCCCAACAATACCTACTGTTACAGTATCTCCCAACAATACCCTTACAAAAGTGGACCTTGTCCACCATTACACTGTGTGCATTCTATGCTGTCAAATTACCTAAGAGCATGTTGAGGATGAGCTGGTGATTAATTATCATTTTTATTTATACATCACACGTTTTCTACAAACGAGCTGAAGTTTCTTCTCTGAAAACTCCCATTATCGCCCCTGATCTAGGGCAGTTAATTGCTCGCAAACATAACACAAGGCCAAAATAGGGTACTGGTTTATGCAAGGCATTCGCTTGTGGTCAGAGGAAAATTTGTGACCCTCACTTCCGTACACACATGATAACTCTTACATACTTGGCTTTCTCAACTAAATCACTACATAGCTGTTTTGCAGTCTCTCAATTGATAGGAGTAACTATCAGTACCAGTTCACTTTGAAATTGTCCCCAGCTGGGCAACTCGCTTACAAGGTGGAAATAATAGAAGACTTCCATTCAATTAAATTGAATGGAATCAGCATTAAAAATTGCCTTTGTATTTCCTCATTCTTGCTGAAAGGACCCAACGCCCTAACCTCAGCTGGGCAGCACGCTTCCGAGATGAAAATATCAGGGATGAAATCGAACGAAAACTGTGTCAGTATTTCGGGGTTGTGACTGGGGAACTAAAAAATGATCGACCATAGCTGTGCAGCAAACTTCCGAAGTGGCAAACACCTCGCTTTTTCAGCACACTAATATGTCCAGGACAAAGATTGGGAGTGAAGCACATTTCTTAAGTCCAATGAGAAATGTGACATACACAAATGCGGTCATTTGATTTGAACCGCAAACCACTTAGAAATCAAAATTCTATAAACATGAAGATCATGCAATAGGCCTACTAGCAAAACTTCAACCTTTTGAAAACCGTTGATCATTTGGTTTTTCTTTGATTTTCAGACTTCGAAACTTTCATTTGTATTTATTTTTTCTGCAAATTTTAATTCTTAAATGCTCTATTTGGAAGAAATTTAGTGCTTAATCTGCACCATATCCCAATGAACGGAATATGAATGGGAAGGAATAGTTACAGATACCAAGCACAGAGTTTAGTTAAATCCATCTGTCTATTAGGCCCATACAACTAGTGCATAGAGCCAGTGCTTATCCTTGGTTTCCATGCCATGGTGTACACCCCCCACTTCAAGGTATATGCACAGGTAGTAATTTTATATTCACAGAAGAGAGCTTAAATAAATTTTGAACATAGTAGTCTTTAAATTATGTCGAAAGTTCTGACTAATCAATGTGTGATGAATTTCAAATGTATGCAAAAGTTGTGATGTATGAAAGAGAAGAAAAGCGTAAATTCTTGAATGTAATTCATTGAGTTTCTGTATTTAATTTCTGTCACTGAAATCATCAGACAGTTTTCTCCTGCTAAATTTTAACTAAGGATTTGCGAGATTCAAAACCATATCATTCAGGTACCACTCTCCATTGCCATAATCAACCGTTCCCATTCAAATACCATTGCTCAAGGAATAAAAAACCATAAGTTAACAAAAGGAAACTCATCAATTTTCTCTTTGTGATGTCACAAAATTAAAATAAAATTTGCATAATTTACTATATGGCCTTTAAATTCAAAATGCTGTAAGATGGTGAATTTTTAACTGATTTTGATGCAATTTTTGCTGCTTTCTCAGTGTACATACTGTGGCATATTTTCTTCCAATTCAGCTCAAATTGTTACTACCTGCCCATATACCATTAATAAATCTACACTTAATTCCAATACTTACAAAAACAGATTGGGGCTCCATTTCGATATGGTCTACTTGGAGTTCGAATGTCCTATTCTCTATGGTATCACCGCCTATATATTCTTGTAAATTCCATGTTACTGGGTCAGTGCTGATGCTGTAAATAAGATTGGAAAATGACAAAAATAAGTTACTATAAGCTACTTTGTAAACAATTTCAAAATAGAATTCCGCCTGCATTTTATATCATTTTGCACTTTTGTGAGGTGGGGAGAAATGGGAGGTGCAAGAAATGTATTAAATTGCTTTGGGAGGTATGAAATTTGCAATGGTCTGAAGATTTGTCTATTTCTTATTCTATCATATGAAATAAGGATTATGGCAGACTTTATATCTCCTATTTAATCTTGCAGTAACCACCTGGAGGCAATGCATGTAACTATCGAAGCTTAAAAGGTTTAGTTCAGAGGTCAAGCAAGTCCATATCATATGCAAGAGGATTTCAAGAAGGAAAACAATGGTAATTAAAGAAAGCATTCAAAAAGCTTCTCATCCTTTAAGGACCTAAAAGAGTTCATTTCAAATTTGTATTATTTGTGTAGAAACAACTAAAATCAGACTAGTGGTGACATCACATCCTCACATTCCTTAAAGGAAAGGTATTGTCCCATAAATACACTAAGAAGTGAACGTTGCCATGCCGGAAACGCCACTCCGGTTTTCAATTTTCTCCATTGTTTAGGGAGAAACCTGCAATGTTATCGATCACACATCTGCCGGACCGAACATAGTGGCTTACATGCATTGTTGATAACATAGTGGCTTACATGCATTGTTGATAACATAGTGACTTACATGCATTGTTGATAACATAGTGGCTTACATGCATTGTCGATAACATCACAGATTTCTCAAAATTAATAAGAAAATTGGAAAAATGGGAGTGACGTTTACAGCTCGGCGGCATTCACTTCTGAATTTATTTATTGGACAATATGTCCATGCACATTGTATTATAATGCTTTCCTGAGAATTTTTCGACTTAAGACCATTAGATATGTAAAAAAAATTGGAAAATAGAATCTGGTAAGGTAATAATACTTATGAAGAAAGTTTGCAGAACAATCTTTAATTAGTAACCATAGGAAGAAATCCCACGTGGTTTCGATGCTAACTTTGGATTAGATGCAATTTTTTCTTTATCGATATCTTTAAATGTCGTGTTCTTACAGATTCAGTTTATTTATCATACTGGAACATGTAATTTGTGTATATTTTGTTTCTTGTTTTAAGTGTTAAGTTTTTTGCCTTAAGCTA
Source organism: Chiridota heheva (assembly GCA_020152595.1). Classification (NCBI taxonomy): domain Eukaryota; kingdom Metazoa; phylum Echinodermata; class Holothuroidea; order Apodida; family Chiridotidae; genus Chiridota; species Chiridota heheva. The sequence goes on from JAIGNY010003811.1 coordinate 178,754, forward strand.
TAGGCCACAATCACAACAACCAATGAAAACTTGTACTTGGCTACGCTTGACATGAATAATGAAGTCAACAACTCAACATTCTATAGGATCCACACCTTCCAATTACAAAAAAAAAATGGTCGTAACGTTCGTTACGGTAATTTTTAAAAAAATTTAAAGCCAGCCAGACTTCAATTTTTGGTCATAAGTTTTAAAAAATTTAGGCATAAATAAAGCTTTTGTATTACTGTACTAAGCCTTACTTTGGTACATGTATTCCTACTGACTAACGATCACAGGAAATTAATGGGTAACATTACTTTTGGCCTCGCAGAATCAAAGTTTGCTAACCGTCTTGTAGCATTGAAATGTCCCAGAAAACAATCCTTATCACATTACATGTTTTAGAAATACCAATGTCAGTCAACATAATTAAATTGAAAATAATATCCACATAATTCCATTTTCTAATCAACAACTGTCATGTCCGCCACTAATACAACATACACACATGTCATAAAAGTACATGCAGTGCAGTGCAGGTACACAGTACAGTATAAACAAAAAGCATTGCATAACAACGTTGTGCCCGAGTACAGGCCATACTGTATACTAGCAGCTATCGTAGCTACATGTAGCTATAAGCATGTTACATACCACGGGTAGGGAACAGCACAATAGAATTAACGGTAAAACATTTAGATATTTGATCATATTTCGCTTAAAACTCTTGTTTTCTAATGATTTGAGTAACCATTTACTGTATATGTAGTATTTTGGTAAATTCTATACAGAATTTTCGTAAGTTTATGTAACTGGTATTTTGTACGTCGGCAGCAGTTATTTTGACGTAGATATGTACCAGTAATGCGTAAAAAAAATGGCCATTTTGGCGTGAAACACAACCTTTGATGGGATCCTGTATCATTCTTGCCTTCATAAACAGCATCATACCAAGTTTGATTTAATTCTAATATGGGTTTGTGGAAATATGAGCATTAACAGAATTTCAGTTAGTCCCGCCTTCTCATTAATATTTATAACATCACCACCAAAAAAAAAAGGGATCATCTGCAGACAACAACACACCCATATACCAAGTATGACATAAATCCACCTCACTGTTCTTGAGATATCATGTTTACAAGCCTGTTAACAGAATTTTACATTTAGCCCTGCCTACTAATTAATATTTTTGACATCAGCACCAAAATATATAACATAAATCCACAACATGGTTCTTGAAATATCGGGTTTACAAGTTTGTTAACAGAATTTTGCATTTAGCCCCCCCTCCTATTAAATATTCATAGTATTAGCACCAAAAACAATAAGGATCATCTACAGACCACAACACATTCATTTGCTAATTATGACATAAATCCACCGCACCGTTCTTGAAATATCATGTTTACAAGCTTAACAGAATTTTACATTTAGCCCCACCTACTAATTAATATTCAAGACAGCGCCAAAAACAAAAGGAACATCTACAGACCACAACACATCCATATACCAAATATGACATAAATCCACCACACTGTTCTTAAGATATAATACACACATGCATACACACATACATACACACCCATACACGCACACCCACATACATACATACATACACACACCCACACATACACATGCCAGCATGACCTACAGTAGGTTTTTTATGTTATCACATCGGAACCAAAACAAATTACTAATGAATTTTCTTTAAAATTCACTACTTATTAAAAATAAAAGTACATAGTTTTTGAAAATTTTCAAGTGGTTAAAACATTAACCTTTAAGGGAGCTTGGCCCCTAGTTCCCCTTGGACCTTCACCCCCATGTCCCCCAAGTTCATAAAAAGTATGACCCTGATTACAAGGATCCAAACACAAAAGAGTTTTGAACATACCTTGGCCCATCACCCAGTTGAGCCCAGAGCTGGTTAAATAGGGTGGTCTCCTGCGATTCGTGTGCCCGAGGTGGGTCTGGCTCTGTCATCTTTATACTACAGAAAGAAAAAGAAAAATGCAAGTGAAACTACTATACAGTGCTAGCAGGAATGAATGTGTTCTTACATTACCTTGGAATGCACTTGACAGGATTAGGTGGTAATGTTAAGTCAATCCTGCATTCCCTACTGTGTGGCAGAAAATAATTCCTTCATTAATCAAACTCTGTTAAGCAAGTTTGCTGTGTCAAGAGAGCGTTGACCACAGAACTAGACAGGGACAGGGTTACCTAATCCTTCCACCCAGTTCACTGACAACAATGTAGGCCTGAAGTAATACACAATAGTCAAGTGTAGTGCTACTTGTTGAGACTTGTGTTCACAAATGGCAATTTTTTTTAGTATGGTCATCAGTATAACTGTAAAACATCGCATTAACTAGTGTTTACACGGGTACCCGAGATATCCGGGTACCCGACCAATGGTGTTGTTACCCGGTTCCAAAATACAACCCGGGTATGGATTTTTATAATATTACCAATTGCTGACTGTTTCTGTTTCAGAATTGTATGTTAAAAAAATAAATCTTAACTTACAAGAATTATAAAGTGTTAATTTCCTTTCTATTCCAACGCAATGCAATCAAACGATCACAAAATATTGTCACAGATCGCAAAAATGATGCTAAACGAGCGATGTGGCTAGTAGTACTACATGTACTAGTAGGGCAAAACTTTAACTCTCTAAACTTTGCTGTAAAAAAAATATCAAAACCAGCGCGCAAGAAGCAGTGTACTATGTAGTATGCTGCAGAAAAAATATATTGCGGTTGTACATTACCAAACTATTTTGAAAGTGTGTCTGCTATTTGCTGAAAAAAATTAAAACACCTATTATGAACCAATCACAAGTTGTGTCCAAATTAAATTCTTAGGTATAACTGAGTGTGCACATAACAGAATCATGGAATCAGTCGAGTCAGTTCCAAGCATAGCGTTAATGAGGTGAAATCGTTTATTATTCCAAAATACCAAGTGACCCGTCTCAAGAAATTTTGGGGAAGTAAATAATTTTACGGTATTTTATGAAGACAGGTAAATAAAAGAGACAAGAAACATTTGTATTCTATTTCTGTATTCACAAAAACAAAGATACAATTGAAAAACAAAAAAAATCACAAGATTTTACACGGTACGCTGTTAGATTTTAACAAATATACTACTTCCACGAAAAATATTGAAAAGGCCTTGTCGGATGATAATGCAGGTCGGGTATACGGTCCAATTTTTGGACCCGGTAGAAACATTAGTATAAACCCTCAATTCATAACCCAAAATTCTTTTGTTTTTCGCAAGTACGTTTCAAGATGAATATGGTTTGGTGAAATTCATTAGGTTTTTGTTTTGTTTTTAATATGCATGCTCTTTTAAGAATACATATTCTTGTTGCCCACTTATTGCATGGTAGCCTATGATAGCTGTAAGTCAGCTTGTGTGATGGAAATACAAAAAAAATCTGACCAATTTTAGCTATTGGGCTTAACCCTCATTTAACCCTCACCCTTTAAAAAATAATAATAAATCACTGGTCAGTTGGTGTAGCCCCAAAAACAAATTGAGTAAATGCTGGACGCAGTCAGCTTCTAATTTTTAGGGGAACCACAGTATTGTTATTTTGGAGTGGCTTTGGTCTCACAGGGTGACCACAATACATATACAATATTTTTAAGAAAGTTGCTGGATGAAAATAATAATTAGCTATCAATTTCCAATGAAGCAACCCCTTTCCCGAAAAAAGAAGGCTAGGCCCGAAGCTTAAGTCAATCACTTTGCATAAACTGGGGCTTGTTGAGTTCCTAACATTTAGCAGGAAATGCTTTCTTATGAAGCGTTGTGTATTGTAATATTATCCTACAAGATAAGTCAGTTTAACATTGATCTTTGGGTTCATATTTGTTTTTTGTGCTGACACTCCTACTGCTTTTACTAATGTCTCAAGAAATAAATAAGAAAAACCTCTGCAAGTTTTATTTCATACATGTATTTCTTCCATTTGCACTTTGCATTTTATGATTTACTGGATTTTCCCAACAAGTTGTCATTCTAAAAAGACAGCTAATTTTAAACTTCCATTTATTTGCTTGTAACTGGTTTTATCCGCCATGAAATGTCATTAATTTTTCACAAATATATTGAGTTGAATTATTGTTTGTGGTTCTATACTAATACATCTCTGAAAGGTAAATAATTCTTTTTAATGGGAACAACTGGAAAATGTGACCCCCCCCCCCCCCAACTCATCACATTATCTCTGTATCCACTCACTCCCGATTAAATTATGTAGACCTAAATGCAGTTCAATATTATTTACAAATAACTTCAAAACAAATATGAGTTTAAAAACCATAGTAAAAAGCAATCAAAATATGACAACTGCAGAAGAGTAATTTAAAATTTTAAAAATGAACAAGAGGTTATAAGAAATCGATCTCTTTCAATTTAGTCAAAAGCATATTGCAAATAATATATCAAAATGTCGAATAGCTTTAATAATGCTACTGGTATACACAAGATCGCACTAGGGATCCCCATCGGAATATTGGGCGGGCAGCTTATGTTTTAATGCAAAGAGAGAAGGACAAGTAGTCCCGGCTCTCACTCGTGAGACTACTATAAATTAACCACGTTGCAAGTAACTAAAAAATAAATGCAATTGTATCCATGGTTGTTATAATTGTCAGTTGATAATAATATAATAACCAACCTTAAATCCCGGTATTCCGATAAAGTTATCAATTTCATATTAAGTTATTTTTGACAGAAAAAGTACAGTTTAAATTGTAACTTAAAAATGGTACGCACAGCCCCGTGTTTTCAGTGTAGTGGTCCCATTACGGAAAGGTTTCATGCTCACATTTGGTGGGAGCAGCCTGCTGTATCTGGAGGTTCTACATTTTAAGTATTGAATTTCAAGTCCCTGGGAATGGGATGACAACTTGTCCGGATTGTAGAAGTTACAAGAGGGTGATGGTGAATTTGACCATACCACATGGTGGGAAATTGAAAGGAATTAATAATGACAATCTGAGAAAAGAAATATGCATGCAACAAAAGTTATAAGCTTTTTTGTATAAAATATAATGTGCGATTCAATAGGTGATGTTAACCGATCTGGATCAATTGTTGAGGTTAAGGACAGGTGACGGACAATTTGATGATAACACATCTGATGAAAAATTAAATTCTCGAAATATTCCTAAATGTCGAGAAGTTAGCAATAAACTTGCTAGTCAAGGTGCTGAAGAAGGATAATCAACCTGGCAAATATGATCACATGATCCCCGAAAACACACACACACACACAAACCCTGGTGAAAATAAATGTTATTGTTTATTTGACAGGTGGACTGTCCTTGTTCAGCACCTTGAAGTATTAAGCAAAACAGTTTATAAGTTCCAAAATGCAGGAACAGTGTGTTATTTTGATGGTGGATGGTGAGGGTGTGGTAGAGGAGGTGACGTCCGGGCTAATTGCAGAAGTTACAAAAGGGTGATGGTGAATTTGACCATACCACATGGTGGGAAATTTAAATGAAGTAATAGTGATGTCTGAATGAAGAAATATGCTTGTAACAAAAGTTATAAGACTTTTTGTATAAAATATAATGTGCGACTCAATAGGTGATGTTAACCAATCTGGGTCATTGTTAAGGTTACGGGCAGGTGATGGGTAAATTAGTGATGTCATCTGATGAAACATTAAATTCTTTAAAATAATCCCAAATGTCAAACACTCGGCAGCAATAAATTGCCAGGGTAGGGTGTTAGCCCACCCCACCCTGTCCCCCCCACAAACCCTGGTGAAAATAAATGTGATCTCATATTTGACGGGTTGATCATCCTTCAACACCTTGACAAAGCAAGTTTGTACTCATTAACCCACTATCTACCAAAAAGTGTTACACCCTTTTAATAAGAAATCTGAGTCTTATCATTGACAGGGCAACCTATTGATTTAGGCTGGCAACCTGTTAATTGAGGGGTTAGTAAAACTGATAAAAAATAATGAGGAACGCTTACCCACACACACACTTACGCCCATGCACCGCCACCTTCAAAAGTATTGTAAAGCCCATTGTCGGCCCTGCTTTATTATAAATTCTTTTTGAAAATAGGTAAATCCTTACGAGATCATTACATTTTCTAGAATCTAAGCACACCGCTTACATCCAGCTTCAATTTCCATGGTAACCATTCATGTTTAGTATTTGCACGTGACCTGTGCTGTACTGTGCCCTGGGCATTTCTCAACCATCTGGAAATTATTATCGCCAAAGGCTTGTTGCGCAATCCCCCCACAACCTAATGATATTTGCCACATGCAAGAAAATAATATCATTCCGTTGTAATGCGAAGTTACAGCTTGGTTATGTGGAATCGTATGTAGTGTCAGCTGTCTTTTTGGCTTCAGTACCAGTCAAACGATACATTAAGAATATGTTTCATGAAAATTCAAGAGCGAAAGAAAATCGGTAATAATACAAAAAAAAAAATCTTTTTGCAAAAACATTCAAAATAAATTGTAAGGAAAGGGGTCGAGGAATATTTTTGGAACATCGAGGGACTGATTTACATCAACGCCCAACGATACATTGTGATAAGTTGTCCAAGGTTCTTACATGTTTATGTACGTATGAGAAGATGGAAAATTTCACCACCCAACATGTCAATCGAATAATACACACAACAGTGTTTTAACATGGATTTTGGATAGCAAGGGACGTGGGTTTTATTTAGTCTCAAGTTGCGTGTATAGTTACGCTGCGACTGAGCAGAGAAATGGAAAATCTCTCAGCCCATAATTCTTGTATTTTTTAAGCCCAACTTCAAAGTAACATTAACATGGAATACTCATTCATTGGAAGAAGTCAAATATATCAGGATTTGGAAGGTATTGATTGAGTGGGTAAACTTGAATTAATAATCATTTCTTTAGGGATTTGTCATTTACTTTCAGCACATGTTTAATTGTAAATGGTATAAGAAAAAAGCGTACAGAATGTTGTTTTTTTGTTCTTCTTTATTTTTCAAATAAAAGAAGAACACTGAGGCAATATTTTTTTCTCTTTTTCTTTGTTTATCATGGACTCATCATGAGCGGTCTATAACCCAGGTCTCTTAAACCTGTTGAGATTTCGGAACTGACGTTCGGCCCAAGTCTTTAATCCCTTCTAAACATCCTTGTAAATCTTTTGTGTGCGTGAAGCCACAGCAAACCTCATGGATTATTAAACGCAATCACAAAGAATTGATCTCATTGTCCCCGCGAAACAATAAACGGATTTTTCTGGTTCGTAACCACGAATAAACTGTACTTAAAGTGGACAACTTAAGCTGGTTATTGATCGCGATTTCCACGCATTCTTAACAGTAGTTACTCCGAACGCATTTGTACTCGATGGACGACGTGAACCGTGTGATGCGGGAAATCGCATGACACATTCGTTCTCGCTAGCAATGTACAATAACATTGGGGAGTCAGGTACAATAGCTCAGTTAATCAAGCACACGACTGAGATGCTCGAGGTTCCAGGTTCGATGCTCACACTAGCCTAAAACTATTTTCCTGTATGCAGACAGATACAGTACGCCAAACATCAAAATGGAGGTACGTCGTCTGCAGCTCCTACTCCTCATCCAGCCTTTGGGAGGTGAACAATGGTTTGATGGCGTTCACCCTCAGGTGGGAATAATAAATGGTGGTCCCGATGGCAGAAGAGTCACCCTATCTAGTTCTCTGAACACTATTTGAGAAGAGAAGTGTACAAACGTGGTATTCACTCACTTCCTGTCCCGGTTTGAACAGTCCAAGTTCTGTTTCTAGAATCATTGATATTTGAAATATATTATCAATCGGAAGAAAAAGCAGAAGAGGTTTACAGCTAACTTTGGTTTGATTGTATAAAACAACGGCTGAAGTCGACAAACATGAGCAAGGTGATCGCTTTAAAATAGAAGGCACAGGTTTGTGCTGTGTTGCCATTTTTCAATACTAACTTTTCATTACGATTATAGCCATTCCGTGATCAAAGCCATTTAAATGTGCAAATGATGACATCAGAGAATTTAAGGAATCACTATTGAGCCAAAATGATCATTTTGACCCTTTTAACCTTTTACCCTAATTTCAAAATTATTAATGAAGGGAGAATGCATGTAAGTTATGATATCTTGACAAACTGTCCACAGCATGTCATGTCAATATTGTGCCCAACATCTTGTGACATTGCGACTCACAGTGCCCCATTCAATATTTCTTTAATATTGTACCACTTGTGTCACCCTCAAACTATTCCCGAGGTAAACTGTACGTACGTACATACAATGTATGTAAAATTGTACACTGTATGTATGGAGTGTGGCGGCAGTGATGCATGAATGTTGTGGCCTTGAGATTTTCGATTTTGCAACTTGTGGGAAATTAGTAAGTACATCGCTGATGATACGAATCTTTCATGTTTATCAAATAGGTTGATTTGCTTTTTTAATTGTGATTGAAAAAAGTAAATAGGCGATACAAACAATTTTCAAGCATGTTGATTTACACACTTTTCTCAACACGTATTTTTTCCAACCCATGTAACATTGATTTCAATACTGTTAAAGTTAACTGTGATAACACTAGTTCTGTGTTTGTGATTTGATTGTCAGTCAACTTAGGTGCATTTACTTATTGACCAATATTGACATTAATGAAATACAAAGGCAAATGAAATTCTAATAAGTTAATGCATTATGTATTCATCACATTTCATGATTCAGCAGTATCTGAAATTACCATGAGCCCATCAAACATATATGGGCTACTAGCACAATTTACATTATTTAAGCCTGTCGGGCTAGTACAATAATCAGAAATAATTGTATAATACATTTTTGTCTATGCCTATGTAATTCACCAGGAATAACAGGCTTGCGGAAATCTCAGTCAGGCTAGAGAAATGTGAGGTGAGAAAGCCCAATGGGCCGCTGTTATGATAAACCAATGCTGATTTTGAGCACTGTGGTCATGAAGACTGACAGTTTCTTCCACTTTCATGTAAACCGACCTTCCATCACTGTTTGTTTGCTTAAACATTTCACTTTCAAAGTGACCTCACATTCAAAGTGATCTTTAATTCATGCCGACCTATTGATCCGAGAGACCAAATATTCCTGTCAACTGACCTATTATTCCAAGTGACCTGAAAATAAAATTAATGGGAAAATTCCTTAAATAATTTTTAGAGTGAAATACCTGTAACTACTACCATAGGCATAATAACCAGGGGGAAAATAAGGACACGTCCCCCCCCCCACCACCACCCCCATGTTGCAGTGAACTACATGATGCCCCATCAACTAAGTCAATTTTTACCACTGAACTAGTGTTGTAGCATATCTTTGTGCACTCCCCCTCCCCATGAAATACATGTTCCTATGACTACTACACAAACGAAGTAAGTCAATTGTGTAAGCACAGCCTAAATTCTTTCATACAGTATAATTTCAACTGCAGAAGCCCATTACCTCTTATCACCAAAAAGACAAACATGACTTCAGATGATGTCACTGTACTGTATATACAACATTTCGAAGACTCCACACATTTACTAAAATGATATTCAATCCACACACTATCCCTAAATATTTCCAACAAGCAATCATGTTATACTGTATCTGTTGCAGTAGTCAAGTACACAAATCACAAATCAGACCCCTACACCCCCCACCCCCGAATAAGGTAAGGTGAGTCATTGCACCAAGGTGGGTGATCAAAACATGTGTATTGACGCACCCCTCAGTCAGTTAAGTGGCTGATATTTCTTGTGCAAATGACATACTCAAAATCACTCATCTCTGTACAAAGTCAAGGGTCTGCAGTAAATTGACTCACCCCAGTCACTTTGGTGACTGACAATTTGGTACAATGACACACATGCGAGTCAGTTTAAGATGTCAATGACCCACCTTTGACTCACATTGCAGGGGGCAGTAGGGGTGAGTCATACAACTGACAAGTGCATAACACCTAACCTTTAAAGGATTAGTTTAGTGGTCAAGCATGTCCATCTTATATAAAAGAGGGCTCCAAAAGAAACAACATGGTGAAGAAAGCATTGCAAAATCTTATTCCGTTAAGGAGATATTCCAGTTGAAAGTTTGGTGTCATTTCTGTAGAAACGACTGAAATCAGACTAGTTGTGATGTCACAGCCTTAGATTCCTCAAAGTCTGTATGTAATTTAAAGAAAGTTTATTTAATTCTTTCACTATTTAAATTATTTTTCCTCAAACTTTCTTCAGGTAGTATATTATAAATACCCTAGATTCAGTTTTACTACTTTTTTGACATATCCCATGGTTTTTAAGCCACAGAATCGAAGCACAAAATATGATAGAATACATAAAGACTTTGAGGAATCGGAGGCTATGACATCACAACTAGTCTGATTGCAATCGTTTCTACACAAATGATACCAAACTTTAAACTTGAATGCCTCCTAACGGAATAAGATTTTGCAATGCTTTCTTCACCATTTTGTTTCTTTTGAAGTCCTCTTTCATATAAGACAAACATGCTTGACCCCTGAACTAATCACTTAACGGAATAAGATGTTGCAATGCTTTCTTTACCATTTTGTTTCTTTTAAAGTCCTCTTTCGTATAAGATAAACATGTCTGACCACTGAACTAATCCTTTAAACCAGGACCTCTGTCATCCCACATGTACAGTATGTCCGACATTGACTTTTTAATAAGTGCCATAACAAAACAAATTCCCTTGAATGTCTTAAAGAGAAAAGGACCTTTGACACCCCCTCAATACAGAAGCATGCCCAGTCTGCTTCCTGTTTCAGTTAATGGCTCCATGCTCTTTCAAACCATTTAAGTGGGTTTACTCAAACAAGCATCAAAATCAATACCCTTTATTTGTTAAGGGTTTTCCCAGGGTCAATAACTGGGATATGTTATGGTAGTAAATCAATGTGGCAGTGGTCCACAGAATCAGATGACTCCCTCATACTGTATATCAGGGAGTTGCTATTTCCTTGCATCAATGAAAGATTACTTCCCAATGCTTTATAGGCTTATTCCAATTCAGTAGTAAAGGTGATTTTAAACAGTGTGTTGCTGAGTGTTTAACCTTCTGAATCATTGGGGCAAAGGCAAGCTATTGATAATAAGAATCATTTAAAGAAAATTGTCAAAAAAATCCTTCGGAGTAACTTTGAGCATGAATGGAGTACCACTGTTGGGACAACTAGCCTTTATACCACATATAGAATATGTAAGACGAGTTTGTTCCTTTGAGATATATTTAATCAACTTTCCAAAATCTCTTACAATTATTTTCACCAGGTTAAGAGTCAGCAATCAAAACAAACTCCCAATTGAGAAACTTACATATGAAAATTGCCCAATAAATGAGAGGCTTAGTGACCCATGTAAGGTCGTGGGTGAAAAGTTTCATTTCCTTTTCCAATGTGACTTAATCCAAATGAAAAGAAATACATTTCTTTTTAATTATTACATTAACCAAACTGAAAAATCCCATTAATCATTTACAACATGGAGCAAAGGGAAGTTGTGTCAATTGATAAAATTGATCAACTAATTGTTTTATCACTGCAATCTTGCTATCCTACCCATCCTGAATTGTGTGCATTCACTTTGATCTGTCCATTGTTTTTTCATCATACATGCATTCATTGTAAATAATGTAAACAGTGTACATAGTTTCTTTTTCTCATTCACGTAACATTAATATCCTGTTATACCCGTCATAAATATTTCTGTCATGTTTGGGTACAGTAGAAATCCCAAGGGGGGGGAAGGGGGGGTTCAGTGGGCCACCATTTCTATCATGTTTGGTACAGTATAAATCTAGGGAGGGGCACATCTATACCAAAGTGGTAGAATTTTAAATTGGACTGCAGTATGAGAGATTTTTTGGTAACTGCAGTATGAATTTACGATTTAAAAACCTGCAGTATGAAAATAAAGTGTTTTTGATGGGTTTGAACTTGTTCGCAGACTCTTAGTTGTCAGAACCAACCGGAAGTTAAAAATCTTTGCAAAACTTTAACTCCTTCTTTCTTTAATCGTGTTTCACAATAACAAAGTAGTCTACGATACCTTCTTTCAATTTGTATCTTTTTGAGAGTTTTTTACTGTTTTTGATGTATTCCCTTTCTTTCGTTTTATTCAAAAAGAAGAAACTCATGTAAAATGTGAGACGAAAAGAAAATTTTCGGGTATTTTCGGGTTGTAAAAAGTAATGTTTTCTGGAAAACAATACTAAACCTCTAGCAAGGCGAAAGGATATAAAAATTGCTGTGACGTGATGCATAGACTGTTATTTCTAACAAATCATAGACTTTGTAATGTGTATACGAACAACATAGAATGTAAAATTTTATTGTATTTGGAATTGTAAGGCCTGCAAAAATAATGTAATGACATCAAAAATATCAGTAAGTTCTTAAAATAAGACTAAAACTAAGAAAAAAAGAAGATTGTTGTGTATATGATATTTTTTACACAAATTCGCAGCGAGCCGAACAAACTTTTTTAGAAAAGTTCTTATCGAGGAACGTTTTGCATTAAAAATTGCCCAAATGATCCTTACTTCAAAACTGCAGAAACTATGAAGATCCGAGGAACTTTTTTGATGTGTTACCTTGGATTCTTTGATAAAGGTTCTGTGGCGAAACGATATGACAATTTCCATGAAGTGATTCATACAGGTAAATGTTAATACACTGTACAGCTGTATGAGCCATTGTAAATCGAGAACGTACAAGCGTGTGTGATAATGGGTAGACCTTTATAATGAGTGTATGATAAGACATTCTGAGGTGCACTGTACCTGGGAGTCACAAACGTGAAGTGGGATTTAAGCTATTAGCCCCAGTGGTATCTAGCATTCCCAACCAATCACTGATTGTCTTGTCATGATTTGACAATGTTTTGACCAGCTACTTTAAATTATAAGGCTAAATTGTTTATAATCTTCATGTTAACACAAAAATGGCCTATAAAATCGAAATGTCAATTACAAAAATGACAACTTTGAATGGAACTCATCACCAAAAACCTACAAACAAAAATAAGTGGTTTTTGATACCAGCAGTATAAAAATAATAAAAATCAAGTGATTTTTGGTATCTGCAGTACTAAAATAAGTAATTTCTGATACCTGCAGTATAAAAATCAAGTGATTTTTGATAAAAATGCAGTATGAAATTAAGTGATTTTTGATACCTGCAGTACTGCAGGTAATGAAAATAAGTGATTTTGATACCTGCAGTATGAAAATAAGTGATTTTTGATACCTGCAGTGATTTTTGATACCTGCAGATGGAAATAGTGATTTTTTGCAGTATGGAAATAAGTGATTTTTTGATACCTGCAGTATGAAAATATGTGATTTTTGATACCTGCAGTATAAAAATAGGTGATTTTGATAAATGGAAATAAGTGATTTTTGATACCTGCAGTATGGAAATAAGTGATTTTTGATAAGTATGGAAATAAGTGATTTTGATACCTGCAGTATGGAAATAAGTGATTTTGAAATGCAGTATGTGATTTTGATACCTGCAGTATAAAAATAGGTGATTTTTTTATACCTGCAGTACAAAAATAGGTGATTTTGATACCTGCAGTATAAAAATAGGTGTTTTTTGATACCTGCAGTATAAAAAAAGGTGATTTTTTTTAGATCAGCAGTATGTGAGGACTGGATTTTTGATACCTGCGCTACGCAAATTCTGAAAAAAGGCCACTGCTCGGGCGGCACATGTATTATATACAGTACCTCACATATGGAAGTGCCCCCCCCACCCCTGGGATAAAAGAACTGACAAAACAACTCTGTATCTTGAACGTTCAGCAGGTCTATCATCATCATGGATATGTATCAATTTCTATGTTGGTTTAACTGTTACAGGAATATTACAATCTTAACAGATAAGTTTTCATTTTCCTTTGAACGTAGCCTGAATTAATTATACAAATTTCCAACAGTGTCAAAAATCTTGTATGAAAAATCGTGACAGAAATTATACTGATGTAGTAAATACCTTTTTGATACACTTTTACCACACCTTCCGTCTTTTGCAATTTACTGTACTATTTATAGCACAATTCCATGCAAGACATTCTTAGAGGAAAGAGCCTGAAACATTGTGGCTGAAACCGTAACTATTATCACATATACTGTTGCTTACTAAAGATAAAATAAAAAAATAATCCCCGCGAATTCCTATTTTTCCTGTGGTTATTGCTGCAAGAACAATGCCCATTTTCTTTCAGACATTGGTTTTCATGTGACTCTCACTTGATTATTTGGACAATTTGATAGAGAATTCTTCCCAAAATTTGTGATGGTTGTAACAGCAGACATTGGAGAAAAAAGCAAATATACAGTAGTCTTCGCACTCATCAGCTAGTGTTCTTGCTCGTAAAACTTGGTGAACTTGTAATTACGTCATTCCCAGAACAAAATTTCTTGCAACACTTTACATCATGCAAACAACATACATGTAGGCCTAGTGTCATCGCATGTGTTCCTAGAAATTTGACGTATTTACACTAGAAGTATAAAGATTTTTCAACAATACATTTCTTACCAAGCTCTTTTTATTTTCTTAAACATAGGGCCCTATATTCAAATAAGTCATATCTTCAAGTTTTATGAAAATATATCATCGCTTTTCAAAAGTGCCGTAATGGCCTGGTCTAAGTGTTGCAAAGCCCGTAAGATACATTAGGCCTAACACTGAAACTTTGACATTTCACATGATAATATAATATATTGTATGTACATTATTGTAATAGAATTTAAATGTAGCAAAAATTATCACGATGTAGAAGTACTTGCAATAGAAATTATTGGTTGAAACCAAATTACAATCCGAATTTTCCCTGCTCGGCAGTAGCCTAACATAGCAAATTCTAATACGAAACCTAATATTAAAATTACCCATTGACTTGGTACATTGATTTGTTCCAAAGTGAAATTAACAGGCTTTTAAAGTTTTGACTCAACTTTTGACATCCTATATTACAGACAATTATTTACATCAGATACCAATATCAATGTCTTCTGAAGAACAAGAATTGCAACGCAAAGGAGAAACTTTGCTTATTAGCACTGTATTATGTATGTTCAAATTCGCTGATGAGATCATTCTGGGAGTGACGTCACATGTCGCTTAGCCATTTTTAATTCTTGCATTGTCGGGAGCATCAACTGCTCAATTACTTTTGATTTTTCTCATGCATATGGCTTCTTTTGGGACTTTGATGGAAAATCATGTTTTGATATTAATGAATCATGCAAAACTGTTATAAACTCAATTTGTATTTGTTCGTGCCATGCCCTCTTTAAAGTGTTGGAGTCATGTGCAGATCAATTTGATCAATTTTTAATTTATGCATAATTTGTAACGTAGGACTGGACAGGCACCTAAAAATCTTGATGTTTTACATTATAAATTTTGTACTACAAAGTCACTGACAAATGCACAGGGAATGAATTTCCTGACGGCATCAAGAGCAACTGCCGTGGAAATGACCTCTGAGTGCTGGAGTAGGCCCCCATGCCATCGATGAATGTTTTAGGCAACCTTCCGAATTATTCTCAATTTTTCAATAATTTGTAAAATAATTTTGAATAGTTTGCGATAACCACCGTAAACGTAGTTTGCAATGACCACCGTGAACGTACAACTGTAAATTTAACGTTAAACTTTCAATCTCTCAATCAAAATCCCATCAAACAAGCTGTAAAACTGACCCAAAAATACACTATTAAAACAGCTACAATTGTTGTGCTCATTAAATGAGCATGTAAATATTACCTGATGACTCAAATAAATTGTACAAAAACCAAAAAAGGTTACAAAATAAACAAGAAAAAAAAAGGGTTTAATCAGAGCTGAGTTACAGCACTCTCCGTGTAGAAAGCGATCATCTGGGAGAGGATCGTAATAAATTGATTTCCAGGTGGTGGTGCAGTTTTGAAATTTCATACAGCACGGCATATTTATGTATTGCTAATAAAGAAACTTGCACAGTGAAACAGCAAATGAGTCGCATGAGATCAGGACTAAATGACATTGACAATGACATTTCTTAACCAAATTTCTATTCATATTTTCTGCTGTATGAAAAAGATTTTTAATAGCTAGAAATAATCTTTTAATGATTTTGAAATTAAAATTCCAGCGTTTATTTGTACATGGGAGTCAATACTTTCCCATAGTAGTTGCACAATTTTTTTCTTTACTTAGTATCGTTTTGGGGCACTTTTTTGTGCTTATCATGTTTTGGTTCTCATCGTGATTAATCGCTAATCACGATTAATCACTAAACGCTCGCAAATTTGCACGATTACACGTTTAGTTCACAGCACTAGTATGCACTGAAAAAAAAAAATAAAATCTGGTTATCATGATTGTTACATGAAAAATGATTTTACTCTTTATCATTTACCTTGTATTGTTGCAAATTAATGAACTCCGTAAAATATTGATAAACATTATGCTGCTGTGGTAGAAATACAACTTGCTGTGGTAAAGCCTAGGTCGACAGCATTTTTTGCTGTACCATTTTGAAGAAATTCATCCCCTGATGTAGGCAAGTTAATTTCTTGTAGAATTTGATAAGGGGTAGTATGGTTAAAGCTTTTCCTTCAGAAATTGCTGCATCACGTTGAAGAATTACAGACACTTCAAACACTTAAGGATTTTAAAAACAAAATACGAAGGTAGAAGGCTGTAATATAGCTTATATTTGAATACAAATTCAAAGCCTGAAATTTCAAAATGCTATAAATGGTTGGTTTTTTAACCAATTTTTATTAAATGGTTTGCTATTTTCCTGGTGTATAGCCTATTTTCCTGGTGTATAGCCTATTTTCCTGGTGTATAGCCTATTTTCCTGGTGTATAACCTATTTTCCTGGTGTATAGCCTATTTCCCAGTTTATAGCCTATTTTCCTGGTTTATAGCCTATTTTCCCAGTTTATAGCCTAATTTCCTGGTTTATAGCCTATTTTCCAGGTGTATAGCCTATTTTCCTGGTTTATAGCTGAAATTTCCAGGTTTATAGCCTATTTTCCTGGTTTATAGCCGAATTTCCAGGTTTATAGCATATGTTCTACCAATAAAGCTGAAGTTGTTGCTACCTGTCCATAGATTTGCCTGAATTAAATTGCAACTTACACTTTCATACCTGTGTGAAGGTATTCCCTTTGCAGAAACCTATATCACAATTTAACCTTTATTAACAAAAATAACAAGAAGAATGTAACATGTACAATACCTACTGTAATGTCCGATTTAATTCTCCTAAGGAACCAGTGTTTTTTTCTTCCTTAATCCTTTTTGTATTTGTTTATCTAAAAAATTCAGTATTGCAATTGTACCTTATTATTTTTCTCAATCATAGTCTTGAGAAAAACCTGACATTTGTTGAAAAGCTTCTAAGCTTGATATAAAAGTTATACTAGCAACTGTTTGTCTTTTCCTTTTGTTTCGAGGCAGTCAAAGGCAACACCACAAAAAGTACTCTATATACACATTCACACACTACAGATATTTCAACTCGTTGTTTCTCCTGATCTCATTAGTCAAGCAGTGCAAACACAAACCCAGAAAGAGTGCACACAACAACCTCCTCACATGGTACCAGCTGATTAATTTTTTTTTCTCATGCACATTTAAAATTTTGCCACACTGACATTCCAGGAAAATTGCATCATCAGCAAATTAACGCGAGAATCTTGCCCTCGTAGTATTTACAATTGATTGGTGTGTTGCACTTGCAATAATACTAACGCACTTTAAAACCAACAGCAAAATTTCACAATTTGCTTTTGCAATTAATTCATAGCTGCAACATCTACGTCACCAGGCCTACACTTTGTATTTCCACATATAACACACACACACTAGACCTATGAAATTGTGCACTTTAAACCTAAGAACACCAGCCAGGAAAATACACAAAAAAAAAAACCATACCTTCAACAGTACAATATACCATAGATAAAACTCCACAGATATTTAATTCTGAATATTTCCTGTATTAAATGAACCAACAATTCCTATTATTCCACTGCACACAAAATATTCCTAAAGAAATACAATCATTAAACAATAGCTCCTCTTGTACGACATCATCTTCTAATATTTTTTTTTTTTTTTTTCTGCTTCTTATTTTGGAAACTTTCCAAAAATACAAAAAGGCGGCTTCACGTTAAACATGAATGGCTACTCAAGCTCAAGCTGAATGAACATGGCATGAAAGGCACAAAAGCTTGGCATTGATCATTTGATTAAGTCATTAATGAGCAGCTTTTATATGAAAGCTTTTGAAGCTACAAAGTCATATGAAGCTAATTAAAGGCAAACTGTGGCCTATTCAATATTACTCTTTGGACTTAAGTGGACAGAGCTGACCAATGGTGGGTTTCAATTTAACAAATTTTAATCAAGGCTTGAAAACAATTGTATTGACACATCAAGCAACATAAGCTAAATTACTTTCACATTAATAAAAAACAATGAAAAATAGCAGAGAAGCCAATCAGATTGGGTCATTTGATAACTTTTTTTATTATGTACCGTACTATGCAAATATCTATGCATTTTTTTTTTTTTTTGCTCTATATTCCCAATTACTTTTTATCATCTGACAAAACTTGTTCAGAAGAATAAGGACATCTTTGAAGGAATTTTCATTTGTATGATAGAGAAACAAATCGGTAAGTAAACTAGAGCTGTCTGAATGACAGCATGCTCAACTAGTCAAAGCTGCAGAGGGACTACGCTACTTGAAGTAAGCAGTTACTTATCCCGTAACTTCCAGTGAGATAAATTTTGATAATAAGCTAAGCTTTAGGGAAGTCTACTTTCCAATTCTTTGTTTTCATTTTTGGTTCCAATGCTATCAGCATTAGAAACCTATGCAGTGGAGTTGGTGTGTGTATGTGGGTATAGGTGTGTGCGGGAGTGACGCTTTGCAACACGATATCTCATTTATTCACTTTTGAATAATGCTCATTTATCAAATTATGACATACATCTAATAGACACTGGAATTACTGTAGCAAATTATGAAATGTCAATAGTTTGATAATTCCACGTGAAAGTCGTCTACCCCCCTCCAATGCTATCCAATCATTCCTCCCTGATAACAACATCCTTCCCTACCTCCCTAATGCCAAACATCCATCCCTTCCTTCGCCATGCCATTCATCCCTCACCAATGCCATCCATTCCCCCTAACCGATGCCCTCCCTGATGCTATCCATTTGCCATCCATCCATCACTCCTGAAACCATCGTTATTGCCATCCATCCATCCCTCCCTCATGCCATCCATCCCTCCTTCCCAATGACATCCATCCCTCTCCAATGCCATCCATCCGTCCCAGAGTCCCCTATGCCATCCATCCCTCCCTCCCTGAAACCATCCATCCATCCCAAAACCCATCCATCCCAAAACCCATCCATCCCAAAACCCATCCATCCCAAAACCCATCCATCCCAAAACCCATCCATCCCAAAACCCATCCATCCCAAAACCTATCCATCCCAAAACCCATCCATCCCAAAACCCATCCATCCCAAAACCCATCCATCCCAAAACCCATCCATCCCAAAACCCATCCATTCCAAAACCCATCCATCCCAAAACCCATCCATCCCAAAACCCATCCATCCCTCCTCCCACCCTGATGCTATCCTTCCCACCCTCTCAGATGTCATCAATCCATCATCCTTCCCTGTTGATGCCATCTATCCCCTCCTCCGTAATGCCATCCATCCCTCACATCCTCTCCCCAAAGCTTTCCATCCATCCTCCCCATTGCCATCCATCCCTCCATACCCGATGCCATTCATCGTCCATCATCCTCCCCCTTTGATGCCATCTATCTCTCCCACCCTGATGCCATCTTATCTCTCCCTCCCTGATGCCATCTATTCCTCCCTCCCATCTATTCCTCCCTCCCATCTATTCCTCACTCCCTGATATTCCTCCCTCCCTAATATTCCTCCCTCCCTGATGCCATCACCCCCATATATAATTACCATCTTACATCGTTCTTTAACACTTAACTCTACCACACGGCAATATTATCACAGTTTTGGGTGTCCATCTTTGACTCCGCCTCCCAGGCGCATTTTCAAAAAAGTACTGGTAGTAGAGTAAGGGTTAAGCAACCTGCAACAAGTGTGCCAATTCAAAAATACATACAGCATGGTCTCGGTGGGCGGCCCACCAGGTCACTGAAGTGAACCAAGCTTAACTTTGCTGCTCGGAAGACAGAGGACCTTTCAATAATTCGCCTGTGCTTAACCCTTCACCACCCGGCGATATTATTTCGTTTTGGGTGCCCCGTCTTTGACTCCGCCTCCCAGACGCATTTTCAAAATAGTGCTAGTAAAGGGTTAAGATCCTTAAATTCTAGTTCTAAAATCTAATAGTGCAATGAACACTTCAGAAATTAGTCAAAGAAGCACATCTCATTGTTAAATGAATGCAAAATATTCCTGATTAAATAAGTGGCCACCTGCAGTACATTGGTGAAGTTATATGTGTACTTGGAAGATTGAAAAGAGTAATCAATGGTCTATATTCTTTTTCAAATGTAATTTGCATACTGTTTGTTTGTGCTCATATATAAATAAAAAAGTCAGTTCGTATAACAACTCTATGCAAATAAGCAGTCAACTTAAATAATTAAGGTGGAATCTAATAATTTCCATTAAAAAAATTTCAATTCTTTTAAAGCATCTATGACACTGCAAATTGAGGGTTGTGATGAGCTTTTGTAAAAGAGAGGCCAGGCTTAGAAATGATTTTTATAACCCAAATATTTCTTTAGGACAAAAGTTAATGAATACTCAGGACTGCATAGAACATGTAATAGAATAGTTTTGTTAAAAAATCCAACCAGAGAATTTGAGAAAGAATTCTAGGTTTCCAAATGCGATAATTACATATATTTCCGACACATTTCTTTAAGACATTCCATTCATAAAAATATATACTACAGTACATATACATAATGTCTACAGTACATATATGTAATGTATGAGTCATCAATGAAAACAACATAGTATTAATGTTAATTAAATCCTGCACACGTTCTGAAGGGTATTTTTCCCACTTAAAGATTCAGCCAATCACATAACCCGCTACTTCACACACAAATAGAATGTTAATGCATGTAAATGACCAAGGGCCCAAAACAAGCTTGCAGATCTGCTGTAGGCCTAGATATTGTGCACAAAGTTCAGTTAGGTTGGCGCTACATGGCACAGTACTGTGATCAGGCCAGGCATCGCTAAAGGGAGTGAAATCCCACTATGTCATGTTTACGTATTGTAAGCTGATCAGTTGAGCGTTGTACTGTACCTAACCTTAGAAATGATATCTGCTTGTCAAAAACCTAAGCAGTTTTTCAAATAAATAATCACAACATAGACATGTCTGTATGGTGATATATCGGCGATATTTTTGTCCAGGAGAATGGATATCTGATATACTCGTATCTTGACAGCCGTACTTGCAATTGTGTGTTCCAATGATATCGCACTGTAATGGGTTCTACCGATTACCGATCATGAATCATAAAGAAATAAAATGCAATAATCAGATCGGCAATCCATGTGCATTTCACCGTTCCCAACCATGCTGCCGATCAACCATGCTGCCGATCAACCATAATCAGCCCGATATGATCAGCAAACCGATTATCGTTGGAACACATTAAAATTGATCTCATTCTGGCTTTTCTTAACGCGAGGCTTTTGTTGTTTGTGAACAGGCCTTTCACTTTGTAATAGGCTTTATGCACTTGTCAGTTGTTGACTCACCTCTACTACCGCCGCAATGACGAAGTCAAATGTGAGTCTTTGACATATGACACAGTGACTCACATGCAAAGATCGCACTAACGATAAATTTGTCGTATATTACGCCATGACTGAAATTTCTTACGACACAGGTTGTACCTGCATCGTTAGATTTAGATATATCATATGAAATTTTACGCCAGAGATTTTCATTAACATAAATGAAAATCATGAACATTTTACCTCTGATGCGATTCAAAGTTTTATTTCCACAAAAATGATTTTGAATTACTCATATAAAAGAAAAATGACACAACTATGAGAACTAACAGCCGAATGATTCAACATGCCTGTAGTGCTGTACATAAACACACATAGGCTAGTACATACCCTAGGCCCTATGCATGATGTACATACACTGTACAGTGTACATGATGGTTTGATGTTGTTTTGAATGCAGGTTGTCTATGGTCAACAATATTATTAGCTAGGATTCTACATTCCTTCTGTATTGTGTTGATCGTGGTATCTGTGAAGTAACCACAATCTGCAAAATGCTTTCAGCATATTGGAAGAGCCTCCCCTCTCCTACTATCGTGTCTTTGATTTTACGAGCTGGCCGATCAATGACAGAGACTTGAAGGACTTTGGTGATGAGGAGATTAAGGGCCTCGAGATCATTTTTCAGGTTTACTTGACGCTTCCGCTGATATGCTTAAATAATGGGTGCAATTTAAACGAAGGGTCAACTATTTGAGACGAAACACCAAAAGGCCAAAACAATGGCAGAAACGGCTTTTAAGAGTCTACAATAACATCATCAGAGAAAATGTTGGAGATATCAAGGACGTAACTCAACTCCTAGAAATTATGATTACATTGTCCCCAAGTACGACAGCATGTGAGAGGTTTTTCTGCAATGAAGCGAGTTAAAAATCAATCACGCAATCGCATGGAGAACTGATCTCTCAACAATTTATAAAAAATTATCCATTGATGGGCCCAGTATTTGCAAGTTTAATGAGGACAAAGCTATTGACAAATGGATGTTTGAAACAGCAGGATATAGACATCTTGATAGGCACAAGTCAGCAACTGGAGTCAAATCGAAAGACCAGTCATAGAATATGGACCAATGGAGTTACAATAACAATCAACTTCAAGCTTTTAACTTTTTGTAAACAAAAAAACAAATGATAAATAAATATTGACTACAACATGAAATGTTTCTTGAACTTTTTTGTAAACTAACAATTTTTTTTATATTTACTTAAACATAAAAATTGTTTCTTCGTATCGTATTACCCGAAAGCTAGATCGCTTTAAATCAATTATTGGAAACAAGTGCATTTTTACTATTTGTTGCAGATTTTTTTTTGTAATATATTTCAAGAAAAGCCTGTTTGATAATGGTGGTTCAAGTGCTATCTAGTGATAGCACAGGGGAGAACAGTATTAAACTTAAAACCTCAAGAAAAGTCTCATTTTTTTCAACCAAGGCAAGAAGCCTTTACATACAAGTTCCTTGCTTCAACATGTTTTTTCTTTTAATTTTTTCGAGCTCTGATACGGCGAAATGACGCAGTTATAGAATTCCCGCTCTTTCATTTATGAAAACAAAAAAGAAAACACAGAATAAATACTCGATACTTTTCAAGAGAAATATTCAATATTCCCGTACCAACTGTGTATGTAACCCTGTGTTAAAATAGAAACACTGGCCCCAGCAACAGAATGGATTATCCCTTAACTTTAAGCCGTATAATGCATATTCATGACTTGTTTCCAGCAAACTTTCTGGAAGTTTCGTCAAAACCAAGCAATGTTTCAACATTGTAATTGTATGTTTGGTGGTAACAGTACCGTACATAGCATACAGTCATTGAGGCTAGGAAAGACAGAGACCGTGAGACACAGTTCAATAGGTGATTCATTAATTCCATCCAAGAGAAATGTAAATAAATATACATAATTACAATTTTAAGTAATATTTTACGTTTAGTAGAGACACATATAACTGTATGGTGCACCGTAGAGCTGTAAACAATTAGGGATTTTAGTTAACGTGTACACGCCACAAAAAGCGAGCGTGTATAGTGTACACGCATTTAGTACCGTAATTTTTGAAAATACACCAAAATTGCTCCAAAACTACGAGGCGAAGTAAAAAAATTGTGCAACCAGTATGGCAAAAGTACTGACTCCATTGCCCAAATAGACGCTGAGTTTTGCTTTTTAAATCGTAAAAAGTTTACTTTTACAGTATAATTTATCATTTTTATAGAAAATATGCATGGAAATTCAGTTTAGAAAGAACAGATAACTTCCTTTCAATATCATTTAAACTCAACATCGCGTAACTTTTTTGTCCTATTCGCTACAGCTTTCAAAGTTCATCTGTGAAAATCTTGCATACTAGGCCTATGATATACTTCGCCGTAAAACATTTCAAAACTACGCCATTATCACCAGGAAGTTCTGATAAAAAGACATTTAATTTGTAGGTCTCGTGCTGGAACGTTCGATTGGATACAGGCTACATGTACATGTAAATACCATGTGCCATTAACAATTAATGTGCTAATTTGCATTACAATTATGGCATGGGTATGCATAATCAGCACTAACCATGAATGAAGCAAATGAGATGAGGCAGTGTCAGAAGCGGTAAATAGCCACAATAATATTGATTGCTGATCAACACCCTCATTCTGAGCTTAGTGATGTCTATGATCATGGCCTACAAATAATATAAATTATGTATCTTGCTGGGTTCTAGCTACTGTTGGCGGCGCTGGGCGCAATTCCCGCCTGGCACTCGGCTCTAAGATTCACTCTTCCGCCCAGCCCTCAAAAGTTCAATTCGGTTAACTAATTAAGCGTTTAAACAGATCTCCTTTTAATCTCGCTCTATCTATATCATCCGCTGATTTTACACACATAACATAACACACAATAAATTCCGATCGAAACAACTGAACTACATAGGAATTTAACGCAATTGAACGTACATTTTATCATAAAATCACCCGTACATGTCACATACCTGTACATAAACATGCACAGTTCAGGCTCACATAATCCTTGTAAATCACTGCTGACAGCTTGCCAAGTCCGGCACTTACCATACAGTACAAACAAACTTTAATAAAGTAAATATTACACCCGCAACGGGTCCTAAGGCGTGCTTATAGACCGGTCCAAATGTAAGTAACCAATCACTAATCAACTAATCTATATTCTTGGGATTTGTGGGGGATTTGATATTGACAAAAGTTGTTGAATAGTTCATAGGAACATGTGCCGTAAATATTCATAATAATGTATTGCTTTCGTCGAACGATATTGGGACGAAAATAAAACTATTAAAATATTTGGGCAAGATAAATAACAATTGGAATTGAGAAAACAGTTTCCGGCATATGTTTGTTCTTTTTTGGGGGGGGGTTTTGACAGTTGAATATCCATTGTAATTTTAGTCTCATTGTACATAAAATATTTCGTAAATCCTAACTCCACGAAATTAATAGGCTTCACCAAACTAAATTTAATATGAAACTTAAAGCATGTATCAGCTATACACAGTAGAATGGCATCGCAAAAAAGGTTAAGGAATCTCAACGTAACTTGACGATTTTTTCAGGAAGAGGAAAAGAAATGTAAAGGAGGGAGGATAATGGTGGCGCAGTTGCCAACTTCAACTCTGAATCTGAAAACAGCTGTTGAGCCACATTCATCGCGTGTGGAGACTGATAAATTAAGAACATGCTTCTACTTTTGATTCAAACTGGAAAGTAAATCGGTCGTGGTTACTATATATTCCTGGCTCTGGAATGTTTTGCAAATACTGTCAAAATTTTAACAAGACTTTATTTGGGAGGGATACATGGAACAAAGTGGGATGTGTCAGACTACAGTAAGAAAGCATTAAGGGTCACGAGGGCACTGTTGAACATCATGATTCTGTTTCTCTCCAATTACAAAGTGAGACATCTAAACATATTCGTGAAATAACTTCCGAGTGCATCCATTTCGCAATGTACAGGCCTGGCTTCAATCATCCAAAGAAATTCTGTTCTGATTTTCTAAATTTTGTGATTGAAAATTTGAAAAAGGCCAGCAGCAATTTTCAGGCCGATCAAAATCTTATCAAGTTCAGTTGGGGTGGGGAGGGGAAATTGTGCTTTCAGCTATACTCGGGATGCGGAAGGAAATCAGACCAATGGGGGTAGAAATCTAGTATGGGTACTTCCTTTATTTAAGATTTCTAATGAGGATCTGAGAAGTCAAAAAGAGCATTAGTCCCATTAACCTACAATGCGCAAGGTATAATTCTGTCCTCTGCCTATGTACGTTCATTAGAAGAAAAAAAATATTTTTCTCATGAGGGGCAGGGCGGACCCCTACGGGGTAGGGCGAACCCATGGAGGGGCGGGGTGGGCCACTCCTGTGAAACAACTTTGTAAAATGACTTACCCCAAATCAATTACCTCTGTACAAAGTCAAGGGTCTGAAGTAAATTGACTCACCCCAGTCACTCTGGTGACTGACAATTTGGTACAATGACGCACATTGCCGGGGGTAGTAGGGGTGAGTCATACAGCTGTCAGGTGCATAATGATGAATCACGCAGTTTGTAAGCTTCTGTTGCTTATGGGATGGAAGTAAGATAAAAAAGCGGGCTTGAAAAGTGAAAACAAAGGTAATAAACAAATACCCCCGTTTCATTTTCACAGAATTTTGTAAGTTGCAGATGATAAAAGCTGAGAGGACAGATTAATAAGCTTGGGCAATATTGAGCATTATGCAATATCGATATAAAAATATCAATATGCAAATTATAGGACATCATACGTAAGTCGTACTGTTCTGTGCAAGGTAATCTCCTCTCGGCTCAAAAAAGTCAAGTAAACCTTTTTGTACAAATTAACAGAAATCACTGCAAAATATATACATAACATCTTCAAATAAACACCTACTATGCTGACAAATGTTCTTTACATGGTTTCTATCTCAAAAGTTCAAGCACAGAAACATTGAAAAAGTTTAGGCATCAAGCATATTCTTTAAAAAAATAATGTTGTGGAACTGATACTTCGCCTACACTGTATGCGTAACAAAAATCTGCCTCCAGTTCTTCTTAAAATATTAAAACACTTCTTATGAATGTTCTACTGAAAAGGCATTATTTTGGTAGAATTTATGGACTTCTAGACATTCAGAAGTCCATATATAATACATGATATCCAATTTCTAGTCTGCTTCAATCATCACACGCGCGAGTGTTGTCACTCAGAAGAAACAGAAGTAAATGGTACGTGTGTACATAGTAAAGTACTGTACAGTAGTGATACTGTGTGTATGTAGTTACTGCACTGTACAGTATCTGATCAATCTGGCAAGACCTTGTCACTTTAAGACTTTCTAAACGAACAAAATAATGAGAAAAAAACTCATAGTTTTGTCAGTAATTTGTAAATTAATGACTATTTGATATAAAAATTCAGATTCAATCTTACTTTTAAGGAAACTTAACATGTTTGAGGATTCAACATCTTATCATTTTTGTTGTCTGAACATCGTACTGTAAGCCATCAAGAATAAAGTTGGAAGTATTGCGCAATGCCTCTGTACTCCGCGAGTCAAGTGGTTTTTTGTTCATGTTAGGATTTTTAGGTAATTGTTATCACAATATTAATAATTTAATAAAGTTTTATCATATGTGACTGCCTGAAACTTTGATATAAATGAAATCTATTAACTTTTTGTAGCTGTTATGTATAGCTTTTTAATAGTTAATGCATTGTGTATTATCATTAAAAAACATAATATCGATATATCTATATGACCCTTGAACTCAATATCGAAATATCGCCCAAGCTTACTGTTTAACCATCTATTTATATTTATATTAAAAACTTTCAGAAAAAAACACTTGGCGGTCGCATCAACGAACATAAAAATTCCGCCCAAGCGCTCCACCGGAAATGATGCTTTTTTATGTTTTTTTGGCCTAGGGGAAGGAGCAGAAAAAAAGTTCTAATCAGAAATTGAAATTACTTCGATATTTTAAAGATATAATTTGAGTTGAAGTATACCTTGAAATCAAATAACACAATAGATTTATAGCTTGACTTCAACAAATTATAAGTTATTCATTTTGATAAGAACAATTTGGCTTTTGATTACTGCATGAATAGTTCAAATCTTGGTTGTGTTGATCAAGAAAGGGATATAGGTGTGGTCATTACTAGTAATCTGAAGCCTTCTAAACAGTGTGCTTTAGCAGCTGCATGGGCAAATAGGAAGCTTGGTTTGATTAGAAGAAATTTTTGTTTTCTTAGTAGAGAGGTTGTTCTTAAATTGTAGAAGCACTTAGTCAGGCCTCACCTTGAGTATGGCTATTCAGGCTTGGAGTACCTTTTATGAGAGGGATAACTTCATTTTGGAGCAGGTTCAACGTAGAGACACTAGACTTATTCCCGAAGTGTGGAATCTCTCTTATGAATCTAGGTTGCAAATTCTTGGTTTGTCCAAGCTCGAGTTGAAAAGAGTACATGGCGATATGATTCAGGTTTTTAAATTCCTATCTGGTGGTGATGCTTAAGACTTCCTGTAATATCTTGCATGTTTCAGCTAATCCTCATATGACACGTGGTAACAATTCAAAGTAGACCAAAGAGTTCTCACGGATAGATATTCGGTATTTTAGCTTTTCGCAAAGAGTTGTTAATGAGTGGAATGCTTTGACTGAGTGAGTAGTTACATGTAGCTCCAATTCTGTTCACAATTTCAAAGTCAACATCGATAAATTCTTTACCAACTATTGATATTTTTTTTTTTTTTTTTGGGGTAGTGGATGTTAGGTTGGGCTTTTTATGGGGTTATTCACACTTCTTAGCCCATCATCTTGTTATGTTATGTTTTTAACAAAATAGACTGTGTTTGTAGTCAGGAGCGGAGCAAGGATAAAATGTCGGGGCCAAACCAAACCAGGGATGATGCGATAACGTGTTTTATGAGCAGCTTTGACATAATTTAATGGAAAATATTGGGACAAGGGTGCATGGTCTTATAAACACGAAGCAGAGAAAAAAAAGTCTTCCCTAAAAGGTTTGCTTTTGATTGGGAAAATTGAGAAACTGTTAACCAAAAAATTAAAGGAAATTTGGATAAAATCACTATAAAATTTGCCAACATTTTTCCATAATTGATGAAATTTTACCAAAACAAATTGCCCCAAAATGAAGGAACTTACACAAGAATGTAAAGTACAAAATTTCTAAATGATTGAAACTGATTTCACAAACATTGAATGAAATTTCCCAAAAACTAAAATTTGTTTAAAAATGGAGGAAATTTCCCGAAAACATGGAAAGAAATTTACCGAAAATTGAAGAAATTTAACAAAAATAGAAGAAAAATTGTTCCAAATAAAAAAAATCCGAAATTGAAGGAAAATGTTCAAGAATTAAGGAAATTGCCCAAAACTCGAGACATTTCCCAAACATTGAAGGAAATTTTAACACCAAAAATTGACATAAACCGTGACTAAGAATTATCTCACTGTAAAAAGTATCATCAGAAAATCTCAGGGGGCCATGGCCAGCCGCCCCCCACCCCTCTGGATCTGCCCGTTTGTAGTTATACAGTAAGATAAATTGTTGCAGAAGTTGTGACTGTTCTAACAAAATTTGTCCAAGATTGTAACTCTATCATTTATTGGGGTAAATTCTTCAAATTTAATTAAGCTATGTCCATTTGTTGTAGCTTATCTTTCAGGATTTGCGAGTGGATTTTGACTTGTTTTTAACCTTAGAATAATTACATACAACTTTTAAAAGGACATACAGTATGCCATATATACATTTAAGTTTCATTGAAAGGAAATAAATAGGCCTATATTGTCTGTTGTTAAAGAAGAGTTATTTCATTTTTTAAGAGGTCCCCTTTTAGCGATTTTCAAATTTGTGCCAGCATACTGATTAGATTAGCATCTGTAATATCAATACTCGATGGGGTGTTTTGGGTGCCTAAACCAGGATCATCTAGATTAGTGTTTCTGTCAGTATAAGGCTACAGTTTGAAATGAACAAACAACGCGATCCTTATGATATGGTGAGTAAAACCAAGAACTCCTGGACCACGAGTGACCCCCTACCCTTCACCTCACAGGGCAAAATGGAGGAAAGAATTGCCCTCCATTTCACGGGGAAAGAAGTGTCCTTTTTGATATTCATGTAAAGCAGTTTTTGTCCTTGCAATTCAAAATAACGGTTGTGATACTGCTATGAATATGACTGTTTTCGACATCAAAACTGTTATTTCTCTTCATTTGTGCTTCTTCACTTTCAGGTGAATGCATACCCAATATTTTATCACCATGGTATGTCTCAAGTGATGGCATAAAAGGTGCCCCACTCTCGATTTTCGTCCCTTACATGTACCTTGCCTTTTTGTGTGCAGACGTACCATAATGAAACCCACGATAGATAGGGAACTACATTGAACTACAAAAAACTCCTTTATTGTGCATCTTTTAACTAGTTTTCAGTACACCTCATAATTATTTTTCTTAATTTTCAGTACATTTTTAATTAAAAAAATATGAGAGAAGGAGAGGTAAATTTCATAGGCTTCAATAAAGTTTTGACGCTTTCGGTTGCTGTGCAATTCCATGAAACCATCCTCTCTAAGCCAGGTGCTTAAAACACATTTGGCAATAGAATTCATCATTGACATTTATTTCCTTAATCGGATGTCTTAAATACTCCCAATACGCCATGATTACTAATACTATCTTCAATCAGTACAGTTCGTGGATGTGGGCACTTGTTTTAGACGCATGATTAATTTTTAACGCCCGCGTTCAACTTTTACACTTTGCTAGCATGGTTGGTGTTGAATAGAATATGAAATAATTAGGTACATTCACTTTGGCGCACACGATCAAGATAGCAACCGAGGTAGGTGAAAATCTCTTCTTTTTACAGGTTTTAGTTCACAATTATTGAATTTATTTATATTTACCCAAGTTTTTACGACCCACGTGTACATATCAGAGAGCTTTAGTTAGGTAAATTACCCTTTTCAGATTAAAATGAATGAAGAAAAACACTACAATTATCTTTATATGTTCGCAAAACAGGAGTGCATCATGAATATTCCACAACGCAACTATGATGAGTCAAGTAGCGGTTTCCACCATTAGATGCACAGGTAAGAGTTTATCTGACTATCAGCAAACTTGCACAAGCTAAAAATTGTTAGCTTGTAGCAAGCGTCCATCTGTAAGGGATGGCAAGGCATATTTATGTATAAAGCAAGCATATTCTCGATTTGACTGACGGTGTTGCCCTATTCTCACCGAATGCTAGTAAAATGCAGCAAAAGCTACAGTGTAGATAGTTTAAGTGAGGTGTACAAAAGGGATGGACTATACATCAATAAAAAAAAAAACTGTAGTTCTGAGGATCAATACCAGATCAAACAAGATGGGTGTTGATGGCACTAATTTGACAGACATTCATTCATTCCCTTACCTATAGTAGGAGCAACTGTCAGCATAGAGGGAGGAGGTAGCGAAGATATTAAAATTAGAATGAAAAAAGCTAAGGTCATATTCAACAAAATATGGAACTCAAAACAATGCTGTATCAAAACCAAAGTCAGGCTCTACAGTTCACTAGTAATATCAGTTCTACTCTATGGCTCTGAGACGTGAAAAATAAATGAAAAAGGTAACAAGAAATTAGCCAGCGGTGTATGTATATGAATACTGAATGGAAAGTTCCCATCGCAAGAGCGGAGCCACTCTGTGCCAAATTGCATACAAGTTGTTTGTTTCAAGCGCGGAAGATCATTCGCGCCTAATTTTGATCGAGAGAAATTATTTTCATGATTTTGGTACATAGTTGTAATTCTAACGTTAAGGTGTACATTTTTGTACATTCAATAAATTTCATTTTCTTTATTTAAAAGTTTAGAAAAGTCAAGTTCTTGATAGCCTAAATACAGAAAAACTTCTATATATTGCAACTTCAGCCTTTCCATAAATATTTGTGTATTATTTCCACTATCATGATGGTTGGTGCACATTTTCTAGAGATTGGCGCACATTTTATGTTGGCGCACATTATCTAGAACTTGGCACACATTTTCTAGATCTTAGCGCACATTTTCTAGACATAGGCACACAATTTTTGAGTCCAAATATTATCTTCCATGCACACTTTGCAATGCAGTCTGGCCAGGTTGTATACATGTACAGTATGAGATTAAGAAAAACTCCCATCGCAAGCATACAGTAATTCAAACCAAAAGTCTACGGAGCCACTAAGCCAAACCGGGAAGAAAGGAGGGGGGGGGGGGTTATTGGGGAAACTCGGGTAAATTTCACCCAGCACAAATTCATTCCAATACTAGTGAGTGTAGCCAGCGAGCCAGCTAAAAGTTCAAAGCAGTTGGTGAGTATTCTGCAATAAATTGTTTAATACTCCCAGCAATAATGAATTAGGTTTCTTCTTCTTCTTCTTCCATAAACTGGCCACGTTCATCAACTTGAATACTCTGCCAGTTACGTGTGTGTGTGCGTGCCCCCTCCCCATCCCCAGGTAAGTCTAATTGAGTTCTGCCACTTGAGACTTAAATGTCTCAAGTGACTTGGCCCCTGCAATGTCCGGAGGCAGGCTGTTCCAATCCCTAACAGTATTGCAGAAAAATGACCTTTTTCTGTAGTCCTTGCTTGTTGATGGAATTGCAGTTATTTTACTTTACAAAACTACAAACTACAACCAGCAACAACAATTATAGCCTTAGGTACCATCCAAAACGTTTTCTGAACGTTTGTAAATCCATTTACCCCTGATCCCTTCATTTGCATATCTGGGCTAGACTCAAAGAGGGCAAAACCATCAATATTATTCCCAGGGATGTATTTCTTTAAACAGCTAGCCTAATTCAACAGTAAAAGTTCTTGCTTTGAAATATAACAATATATCCCTTTACCTTCAATCCAATTACCCTATATTCAAAAGGGTCAAACCCATAGGCAAATGACCTCGAAATAGGTAAAGATATTTGTTTTTATCACCCCTATCTTCCACGTGGAACTTTGCCCGGGGAACCCCCAAAATAAAGGTCAAATCACTTCCGGGGTAATAAATTCTTAGGCCTATTTTCAAAACAAAACCTTTTAACGCTAAAAATGATTGCCCAACGGACAATTTCGATCAAAATTAACAAAAATATCATATCGTGTATTTACTTACAGAAAAGAAAGATAGATTCTCAAACCTACTTCTAATGCAAGAACTAAAAAAGATCAAAATATCACACTGAAAAGCATTTTCTTCCCAAATCCGAAGGCCTAAGTTGATTTGCACTGCGTTCCCTGCAGAGGTTATTGCGATTCTTACGCTTCAACTTACTGACTTGTTCAACGTTTTCTAAATTCTACTATCTCTAGGACAAGTGTAATAATGATTTGTTGTCGTCACCTAATTCAAATTTTTAAAGAAAATATATCTACTAACTATTTGAGAAATCAGAGAAAAATACCTTGGCTGGGAGTAAAATCACTGAGTATCAGGATCGCCTTCCAATCCTGAACGAATCTTTCGAAAAAATTTGACAACCATACATTACGCCGTACAACAACAGCCTAGCGAAAGAAAGTACATGTGCTTACACGGATAATCGTTTGTGCGCATGTCTTTTACATTCAGTCTAGACCTATAAATATTAGGAACATTTTTCCCTTAAATAACATTTCTTTAAAACAATTTATCAAATTTAAATTTAAATTTGAACAACTGATCAACATTATTGAAAAAATTAGCAATAAATAGATGCAAAAATTATCAATTTTAAAGATTTTTTAATAAAACGTCTGGCACATGACGTAATGCAGTT
>JAIGNY010003811.1:217500-225000 GCA_020152595.1 Chiridota heheva
CATGTAGGTCATCACCTCTCAATTAGGTCCTCACCACTGGCTACACTAGCTTTGCTATTTACAGATTTACAGCAGTGTGAAAGGGGGAGCAGATTGGGTAGGCCTAAGTCTCTCCCTGCTATAGACATACATGTATGCACGTTTTGAGGTCACCCATCTGTCCATAGGCGCCGAAAGCGGGGAGGGGACCGTAGCAAAAGTGTGTGTCCCCCCCCCCAACTTTGAACTTACAAATGTATCATTTAGACATATAATATTTTTCTTACAATAATCTAACTAACTGATTGACGCAGAAATCACTTCAAGTTCATTCTCTGTCAAAGAATACCCCAGGCAGCAATACTTCTTGCTGAGTTGGATCGACGCTTTAACCAAGAGACCGGATTGTTACAGCAGCCAACGGAGGTGCTGTAACTTACTATCCTGCCACAAGTAATGCGAAATACAGCAACCAAATTATGGAATTAGGGTCCCCTACTAGGGGAGGGGGACAAGACCCTCAAAATTTTCCGGTTATAAGCTGGAAAATAAGTTTATTAAGTTGCTGCTTATTTTGGGAGATTTTCTACGATCTTCGGAATATTTTCTCCACTTTTCGGAAAATTTCGAGAAATTTCCTTTAATTATTAAAATTTTGATATTGGTCATTTTGGGGAAATTTCGTAACTTTTCGTAAAATGTTCTTCAAATTTTGGGAAACGTTGCCAAATTATTCCATAATTCCCAACAATTTTACCAAATTTTCTTTCAATTTGATTTTAACAATTTCTTAATTTCACCTCCCAACCGAGGAAGCATGCAACGGTTGCAACCGGGAAGGTGAAATTCTCTCAGGGCGTTTTGGCTCTATTTTAGCCCGAAAAGCGTTTTAACTCAGAAACTTCACCCTTGGTCCCTCACCGGGACTTCGCCAATGGATCCCACCGGGCCCTAAAGTGTGCTCCTGGACCCTATGCCGATATATGTTTGGCCCTTCCAACTTCAAAAACGTTCCGGCGCCCTTGAGGTTATCCATTTGTCCAATTTCTACCTTAGTTGACTCATTCAAAGATTGGTAACTCTTTAATATGGGGTGAATTAGTTTGGTCCAAGACTTGGTCTTTGAATATTCCCAATTTGATTGAATCTCTTTTCATTATTACCAAGTGACCAAAGAAAGTAGAAAAATCATTCATTACACCACAGTTTCTTTTGCAAGAAAGTAGTCACAACAAAGACCTCTGTCAGTCTGTGCTGTGCTGGTGACACCCGAAAAACTCCCTGCAACACCCTCTGCTACAAAACTTCATACAGACGTACGCACAAGTTATGGTGTGGATTGGCAAGAATGATGTGATCAGTCGCAGCGCTACGGGGAGGCATGGGGCATTTCCCACCACAAGATCACTTTTCCGCGCCCCCACTGAAGTTAGTAAAGTGACATATTTTGATTGGTTTATATAGGCTATTATTATATTATTATAATATTTCCTGGTTGGAATAACATATCAACATGATTTTTGTACTTAATTGTTTCTAAAAATCATCTTTCTTATGAAAGGTTATAAAAAACATGGGAATATTCCTTTAATGGCAGTCTGTCTCGCTGTACTTGAAGGTCGTTCGAAGTGAAGGTGCCAAAATGCGCTCTTAATTTCCGCGTGTCTCTCTTCTGTCTCCACATCTCTTTTCTCTTGGTCTCCATCAATTTTATAAACGTCTGGACTGTGCATCTCCTGCGTCCCATGTGTCTGTGATGATGTCGGCTGACTTCATGTTTTCTTGCAGACATCTTTTTGAACTAGCATAGGTCGCCCAACGTATTTAGAACCTGATTAGAGTTCGCCGTATATACTGTATGATACCAGGGATTTGTTATTTGGGACCCTTTGGAATTTGACCTCTCTCCATGCGACGGACATCGCCAAGCCAAGGTAGACCAAGGATTTGGAATAGACAAACTCCACGACGACCTCCAGAGTGAAGTCCCTAAACGCATATGTTGTGCATATCACGGTCATTCTGACCCTGAATCATTTTGTTTGGGCTGATAATGAGGCCTATATCTTTGCAGGCCAACACAAGGCGCTTGAGGCCCACCGCGTAGTGGGAAGCCAAAGCAGCGTCGTCGACAATACCAGAAGCTGCTGAACCTTGGTCACGCAAGATTTAACAGCTTGCTGTTAGGTGTAGTTTGGAGAAATACTCCGTCTTCTGACGAGTCGAATGCATATGACAGCAGCGGGGAGGAGAAGCTGCCAAAGAGGTTTGGGCGAGAAAAGCCATGATTTACGGCTGCTCCCTTTATGTATTTGTGGTAGGATGCAATCAGGCGCAAAATCTTTGTAGAACAACCTATTTTCTTGAGGAGCTTGAGACCTTTCCTGCTGACCAATAATGAATGCCGTGGTCAGATCGATTAAGCTTATGTACAATGTTAGCTTCTTGGTAGCTTCCACCTGCAACATTTCTCCTGCACTTCCCTGATTGAAGCATCACGCGCTCTTCAAGCAACTACAACCTTCCAGGGATACCAGGACAAATGTTTTCTCCACCGTACTTAGAGGAGCGATATTCCTCGGTAGGTGTTGCAGTCTGTACGGCCCCGTGCGTTCTCGTTGCGGGTAAGTGTGTTGGTGTCAGGTACAGTATGTCCTAAGGTACTGTTTGTTACTCCCAGCACTGACAAACAAGTTTGCAACGTAGTCTAGGATGCTAGGCAGAGATGGCTTTCCACGCTGGAAAACCATATATTACATCTACTGGAGTGCCTTCCTTGTATGGAGCCTTGCGTGAGGCATGGAGTCGGTGACGTTGCTTAATTCTGCCTCTTTTGGCAGCGTGTTAAGCTCCTCCGTGACTGGTAGATTTGATATGTTGCGAATACCCTTGTCATTCACATTGTTTTCTATTGTCAGCTTGTATAGAACTCTTGGTATTGTTTAGGCAATTGCTCCATCGGTGTCGCAGCCTGTGCTGTGGAAGCTGCGTGTAATAAGTACATGTTTAGTAAGGCTTCTCTGGTGATCAACGATGTCGATCTGGTGGTATCAGTGACGTGACCGTCTTCGGGACACTCGGCAATGGTGTTTAATACTGAAAACATGTTTGTGATGCAAAGCTAAAGATATGAACACCAGCTCAATAAGCCTTTGGCGGTGTTCATCTTGCTGAATCCGGAATATCCCAGAGTGCTATGCTTTGATTCGTGATCAGAGTCCACTCTGGAATTGAAATCTTCAAGCAAGAGTCAATAACTTTTCTTACAGCAGTGACCAGGTCCTTGTAGAATTAGGGATGAGTATATACTGATATAGCGTTGAAGCTTAGACGCCGATGATGATTGCTTTCCCAGAAGATGTTGAAAGATGCAGAAAAAAGTATGTAATCTGAGCCATCAGTTGGCTCCAGGCTGTGACTGGCAGCCAGGTGTACCTCACATCGCCCACTACATACAGCCGTACCTCCTCCTCGGATCTTCTCTGTCTGAAGAAGGTGTAGTCTTCCTCATACAACGTACCTCTGGGAACAAGTATGTTGCAGCGATGTAGATGTTGAGCCTCTTTTAGTTACTTATTGATGATGGCTGTCTTTTGTGAATTTTTGATTTGGCGCAGTTCGGGAGGTCAAGGTCATTTTTGCTTCCTTTTTCTATTTTAGCCCGATGTGATGTTGCATTATGCGTCATCTGGCTTATCTCTAACCCACCAGCACCCATTGAAACAGGTAGACTTTATTGGTCGTTATTGACCGGAGACTACCCGACTTTGGTGGGAGGTAGCTGATCATAGAGATGCAGAGACCTCTCCCACCGCCAGATGCAACCTGTAGTTCCCCTGTATGATAAATAAGACGTTTTTTTCATCACTCACTGTGGAAGGCAACCTGAAATTACACAAATTTATGTCATGACGTCATGAAAGACGCCATGAAAAAAACATAATCCCAGGTTTAACACTTGTCAGTGTTAAGAACGTTTAAAGAAAATATTCACACTAAAAGTGGTTCGAAACAGTCGAATTCAACCACCTGTGTGTAGATATTGGCCATTTTAATACAGGCGGCAATTTTTTTATGACGTCATAATTAGACCCTTTGCGATGGTCCGATTACGGTAACTTTTTGAGATGTTGTTCTTTAGACTTCATTGTACAGAAAAATACCATAAGAGATTTTCTTGTCTTCTTTTTTTTTGAGAGAGAGAGAAGGGGAATGGGGGGGGGGGGTGTTAAAGATTTTTGTCATATTTTTGTCTACTAGGCTGTCATGGAGGTGAAAATCATTGGATGATCA
Source organism: Chiridota heheva (assembly GCA_020152595.1). Taxonomy (NCBI): domain Eukaryota; kingdom Metazoa; phylum Echinodermata; class Holothuroidea; order Apodida; family Chiridotidae; genus Chiridota; species Chiridota heheva. Next base: position 221,773 of record JAIGNY010003811.1, read on the forward strand.
AAGCCACCTCCTGACATAGCCACAGAAGAACAAAACAAAGCCCGACAAGATCAAAACACATACAATCTTAAACTTGCTAATATACTGACATAGGGCTCGTCCAGAATATTCAAAATTTGCTGTTGCAAACTGTGAAATCAGAAAAAATATAAAGGGATTCTGACTCGTAAAAATCAATTTGTCAGACCTTCATTGGGAGGTAGTGGAGGAAGAAGGGGAGGGGGGGGGGCGTGGTAAACATTTCCACCCATCCTCCATACATTGATACATTGGCCTCCAATTCTTCGCCATTGCTCCTAAAATTTGATTTAGGGTAATGATGGGGATTCGAAACATCTTGGTCATAATCAACTGCTCGCAATCAAAGTAGAACATTGGGTATATGGACACTTAGCAATTTCTATTTCATGCACTTTAGTTTAAAAGAGTATTACCAGAGAGTGTGACGTCATTCGGCCAATATGAAATATAGGCCGAGGGACGAAACTCCTATACTTCAGTGCGTGATACTTTTTGGTTCGTCCTCCACCCATGTTGGTTACAAAAGAGGGCAGCAGATATTTCGGTACAATGACAATTGGAGTCAATACAAAATGGGCAAACTGCAAATTTAATCTAAATACTCAAATTAAAATTCTTTAGTCCAAAAAATTAATTATATTTATATTAGTTTTAATCATAACTTGTCTTTCTAACCAGGATTAAGGTTGATTTTATTTCTAATAAGAAGACAAAAACAACGATTTCTTTTTACAGTACATGCAGGACGGCAACACTGTAGCGCAGCGTTAGATTGTAGACAGGCATATATCGCACTTACTAACTTAGGCCTAAGTGATAAGTATATATTTTTTTTAAATACTACGCGAACAACTTTTCTAGTAAAGGAAAAATGATCAAAACTAGTAGATGTCTTGAACAATTTCAGTGAACCTGAAATAATGTGCTATCTTAATTGTGTCAGTTGTTGTTGAGCAGTCTGAAGCTAACGCCGTACGTACGCCGTTAGTTTAATCTTAAGTGTTTGACGTAAACGCTGACAAGTATAGGCAATAACTTCCGTTTTATTTAGGAACAAGGAAAGGTTGCTTATCCATTCTTATTTTATTCAGATATGTATGTAGCGATTGATTCTTTTCAAAAAGGGTCACCGGGGTAATCATAGGTCATTGTGTTGTCTAGTTAGGCTATAATAACGTTAGTGTATCTTAGGCCTACATTGTGTTTTTCTGTTCAACATCATTTACCAACAATTGCAGGCCCTAAATTCATAAGTTTAACTTCAAAAATAATCATAAAACTTTTTGGAATAGGCCTATATGTTGTGTTGCAGCCTAATTACTTACAATCCATGGGTGCATTTTTTGTATTCTATGTGCATTACTTATTAAAATTGCTTTCAATCTGTTTGCAAAAAATTTTCTCAAGCTTTCAAGTTGGGAAGATAACAAAAAAAAATCCCCTTGAAAATTTTGCTGCATGCAATTTCTCTTCTCATTGATAGGCAATCTTTAGTTTTGCTCTCATTTGTTTTTGCTTTGGTATCCAATGAACAAATTATTACACTGCAATAGAATTCCAACGTTCATGTTGTATGATTGTTAAAAATCATTGACTGTGCATTATTTTTTGCAATGTAAATTAATTTTGCACCAGATATTAGTGAGCTCATTACCTGTATATCATTTTGTAGTACACAATACCCTGCCTAAATCTTTTCCGACGCCAGGCACATGTATAATGATTTTTCTGGGCCGTGGAATGTACTGTTACCTATCAGGTATGAGGAAATGAAAGGGCAATTTTAGTGTACCTTTTAATAGATAGAAAGTTTGTCTGCGTAACAAAAAAACACAAACTCCAAGACTAAAAAATTCAACAACAAAACCAGCAGACCAGGCTTTTATTTGCAGTAAACAGACATGAAAAGTGACACTTCAACATGTCTTTTATTAAGCTTAGCTCAATTTAGGCCACACTTTACAATCATGGGGATCTATAGTTGCTAGGCTGCACATAAGAAGAACCTCAAATTTTGTTGATTTCTGTTTCTTTCTTAAAAACTCATATTAAGAAATAATAACATATACTGTGGTATATCTATACCTACATAAACAGCACTTCACAAAGTTTGCTGATTTCACCTAAAGCTGTAGTGATAAGTGGAGGACTTATGGCAGTATGGTCATCCACAGAACTTCAAGATGTCTCATTAGGAAGCTGTCAGAAAAATTTGTAAAGTTAATTACCACTTGTTAAAGTTGAATTTATACAGGTGATCATTGCAGAAAATCAAAATTGTAATGTCAAAGCTTGTTACTTATTCTTTTGTAAATTGGTTACCCGGCCTGCACAATGAAGTCCCAATTCCTCTATCATAAGTGTACATGAAAATTTACAGCAATGGTTTTAAAAGTTAATAGTAGAATAATATGTGTTGATCTGTTTTAACAAAGAGCTGGAGAAGCTCTTTGGTTTTAAACACCTGAATTTACACACCATGATGTAACCTGTACCAGTTGTTGAAGTCAATTGAAGTATATTTCTTGTATTATTTACAAATGAAACATTCTATACCCTACACACAATTGAATCATTTAATTGTTTAATGTTTACCGCATTCAACACCAGAAAGTTCATAGGTATGAGATGAGCATGGTAAACTACCAATTCATTGAATTGTACCTGTATTGCGAAAAGTACGTGCACTGCACTGTGTGCGCATGGTTAGTCAATTTTTTTTCGCACTTGATCCATGGATGACGTCAAAATCGAAGTTGTTATATTAATGACTTATACAATTATTTGTTTATTGAACTAAAAGTGCACAAAAAGTAACGACAAAATTAAATCAGTACTATTTTTTTTTTAATCAACAATTTGCGTAGAATACTTAAATTCAAATTTCTTTTTTGTGTGTTCTGTTTTTGAAATGCTCGATTCTCTACTGCTCTTACTTGGAACCAACATGCAGAAATGGGTGGGTGACTACAATTTCGGGTATCACGATTTCGTAACACTGTAGGTATAGGAGTTTCGTCTCTCGACCTTTGGCTTATACGTGGTATAGGGCGCCTGACGTCACGCTCTCTGGTATTAAAGTCTGGGCAGATCAGTTGTTTTTCTTATTTTGAAGAAGCATAAAAAAAAAACTTAGTTTTTCAGTTAAGGTTGCAAAATTTGTGATGTATATGACTGGGCTCAAAATGTTTACTGAAGTTTTTTTAT
>JAIGNY010003811.1:235000-290000 GCA_020152595.1 Chiridota heheva
CCCAGACCCGGCAGCAATGCATTTGTGTAATGTAGGGGGAGGGGACTTTCAACCCATGAGGTCAGTTGTTCCAGCACTTTTCACTTGAATAAAAGTTGTGGACTCTTAAAGTTATGCACAAGGGTATAACAAGCAACAAGTTTCTCCCATTATTTCTAGGAAACCAACTGCGTCTAGACAATATTTGAGATATGAATGTGTCAATACCTAAGTATCATAGAAAATAAAAAATAAACCAAATCTGGTGATATGGGGTCAAGAAAGGTCACTAAGATATTGAAACAACCAATAAAAATTACAAAAATTAATCAGAATCGGGGGTGCTGCGGGAAGATTTTTGGCTGTCATTTCTATTATACCAATTGTATCATGTTAATTTGGTGAGAAGTGATGTGACTTAGGCCTCTGATATTTAATAATTCCAAAAATACTGCACAAACCCTTAAATAAATAGTTTGAAATATAAATAGCCTACCATGACATTTAATACTGACATAAAAAAAATGGCGTTGTGGCGTTGTGGAAGGTGTGCGCCTTTAAATCTATGTGAATGAAACGCGAATTGGATAACACGTGGAACTCTATTATAGTCTTTAGTTTCGGGAATTGTCGAAATGCCTATGTAAACGTACTACTGTTATGTATGACAACGTGGATATAAGTGCGCTGTGTTAGTAAGTAATGGCCTGTTTACGTCGGGCATGGAGCCTTCCGCCTCTGGATGGGGGATATGCGAATGTAAGGTTCATTGCTGTGTTGGTGGAGATAATGGGATGGCAGAATGCATTGGACTGGGTTTGCGACCTTATGTAGCCCGAGTTGACGTAAACGGAAAGCTAGGTTTGGTTGTAGGGGCGTAGCTTACGGGTAAAAGTTAGTTGTGACCCTATGTTTTGTTGTGAGCAAGGCTAATTAAGGTTAACTAATTAATTACAAGTATTGATATTTTGACTTTAATCGAAAGGCCTCTACACCCCCCTGACGCTCAAACACCAAACGGGGCCAATTTACCCCTTGTTCACATTTATCCGACCCCCTCTTTGTTTCACGGATTATCACGGATTTAAGTCCCATTGACTTAGTGTGTGGACAGCCCGTGCCGTTGTGAGCACAGCTAATTAAGGGTAATTAATTACCTTCAAGTATTGAAATTCATACATCAATCGAAAGGTTTTCAGGCCCCCTCGTCGGTGAGACAAAAATCAGTGAAAATCCAAACATTTATGGGGGTAAACAGCCTTGCTCACAACGGCACGCTGCTCACAACGGCACGTTAGGGTCGTGCCGTTGTGAGCAAGGCTAATTAAGGTTAACTAATTAATTACAAGTATTGATATTTTGACTTTAATCGAAAGGCCTCTACACCCCTGACGCTCAAACACCAAACGGGCCAATTTACCCCTTGTTCACATTTATCCGACCCCTCTTTGTTTCACGGATTATCACGGATTTAAGTCCCATTGACTTAGTGTGTGGACAGCCCGTGCCGTTGTGAGCACAGCTAATTAAGGGTAATTAATTAACTTCAAGTATTGAAATTCATACATCAATCGAAAGGTTTTCAGGCCCCCTCGTCGGTGAGACAAAAAATCAGTGAAAATCCAAACATTTATGGGGGTAAACAGCCTTGCTCACAACGGCACGCTGCTCACAACGGCACGTTAGGGTCGTGCCGTTGTGAGCAAGGCTAATTAAGGTTAACTAATTAATTACAAGTATTGATATTTTGACTTTAATCGAAAGGCCTCTACACCCCTGACGCTCAAACACCAAACGGGGCCAATTTACCCCTTGTTCACATTTATCCGACCCCTCTTTGTTTCACGGATTATCACGGATTTAAGTCCCATTGACTTAGTGTGTGGACAGCCCGTGCCGTTGTGAGCACAGCTAATTAAGGGTAATTAATTAACTTCAAGTATTGAAATTCATACATCAATCGAAAGGTTTTCGGGCCCCCTCGTCGGTGAGACAAAAAATCAGTGAAAATCCAAACATTTATGGGGGTAAACAGCCTTGCTCACAACGGCACGCTGCTCACAACGGCACGTTAGGGTCGTGCCGTTGTGAGCAAGGCTAATTAAGGTTAACTAATTAATTACAAGTATTGATATTTTGACTTTAATCGAAAGGCCTCTACACCCCCCTGACGCTCAAACACCAAACGGGGCCAATTTACACCTTGTTCACATTTATCCGACCCCCTCTTTGTTTCACGGATTATCACGGATTTAAGTCCCATTGACTTAGTGTGTGGACAGCCCGTGCCGTTGTGAGCACAGCTAATTAAGGGTAATTAATTAACTTCAAGTATTGAAATTCATACATCAATCGAAAGGTTTTCGGGCCCCCTCGTCGGTGAGACAAAAAAATCAGTGAAAATCCAAACATTTATGGGGGTAAACAGCCTTGCTCACAACGGCACGCTGCTCACAACGGCACGTTAGGGTCGTGCCGTTGTGAGCAAGGCTAATTAAGGTTAACTAATTAATTACAAGTATTGATATTTTGACTTTAATCGAAAGGCCTCTACACCCCCCTGACGCTCAAACACCAAACGGGGCCAATTTACCCTTGTTCACATTTATCCGACCCCTCTTTGTTTCACGGATTATCACGGATTTAAGTCCCATTGACTTAGTGTGTGGACAGCCCGTGCCGTTGTGAGCACAGCTAATTAAGGGTAATTAATTAACTTCAAGTATTGAAATTCATACATCAATCGAAAGGTTTTCGGGCCCCTCGTCGGTGAGACAAAAATCAGTGAAAATCCAAACATTTATGGGGGTAAACAGCCTTGCTCACAACGGCACGCTGCTCACAACGGCACGTTAGGGTCGTGCCGTTGTGAGCAAGGCTAATTAAGGTTAACTAATTAATTACAAGTATTGATATTTTGACTTTAATCGAAAGGCCTCTACACCCCTGACGCTCAAACACCAAACGGGGCCAATTTACCCTTGTTCACATTTATCCGACCCCTCTTTGTTTCACGGATTATCACGGATTTAAGTCCCATTGACTTAGTGTGTGGACAGCCCGTGCCGTTGTGAGCACAGCTAATTAAGGGTAATTAATTAACTTCAAGTATTGAAATTCATACATCAATCGAAAGGTTTTCGGGCCCCTCGTCGGTGAGACAAAAAAATCAGTGAAAATCCAAACATTTATGGGGGTAAACAGCCTTGCTCACAACGGCACGCTGCTCACAACGGCACGTTAGGGTCGTGCCGTTGTGAGCAAGGCTAATTAAGGTTAACTAATTAATTACAAGTATTGATATTTTGACTTTAATCGAAAGGCCTCTACACCCCCCTGACGCTCAAACACCAAACGGGGCCAATTTACCCCTTGTTCACATTTATCCGACCCCCTCTTTGTTTCACGGATTATCACGGATTTAAGTCCCATTGACTTAGTGTGTGGACAGCCCGTGCCGTTGTGAGCACAGCTAATTAAGGGTAATTAATTAACTTCAAGTATTGAAATTCATACATCAATCGAAAGGTTTTCAGGCCCCCTCGTCGGTGAGACAAAAAAATCAGTGAAAATCCAAACATTTATGGGGTAAACAGCCTTGCTCTCACAACGGCACGCTGCTCACAACGGCACGTTAGGTCGTGCCGTTGTGAGCAAGGCTAATTAAGGTTAACTAATTAATTACAAGTATTGATATTTTGACTTTAATCGAAAGGCCTCTACACCCCCTGACGCTCAAACACCAAACGGGGCCAATTTACACCTTGTTCACATTTATCCGACCCCTCTTTGTTTCACGGATTATCACGGATTTAAGTCCCATTGACTTAGTGTGTGGACAGCCCGTGCCGTTGTGAGCACAGCTAATTAAGGGTAATTAATTAACTTCAAGTATTGAAATTCATACATCAATCGAAAGGTTTTCAGGCCCCCTCGTCGGTGAGACAAAAAAATCAGTGAAAATCCAAACATTTATGGGGGTAAACAGCCTTGCTCACAACGGCACGCTGCTCACAACGGCACGTTAGGGTCGTGCCGTTGTGAGCAAGGCTAATTAAGGTTAACTAATTAATTACAAGTATTGATATTTTGACTTTAATCGAAAGGCCTCTACACCCCTGACGCTCAAACACCAAACGGGGGCCAATTTACCCCTTGTTCACATTTATCCGACCCCTCTTTGTTTCACGGATTATCACGGATTTAAGTCCCATTGACTTAGTGTGTGGACAGCCCGTGCCGTTGTGAGCACAGCTAATTAAGGGTAATTAATTAACTTCAAGTATTGAAATTCATACATCAATCGAAAGGTTTTCGGGCCCCCTCGTCGGTGAGACAAAAAAATCAGTGAAAATCCAAACATTTATGGGGGTAAACAGCCTTGCTCACAACGGCACGCTGCTCACAACGGCACGTTAGGTCGTGCCGTTGTGAGCAAGGCTAATTAAGGTTAACTAATTAATTACAAGTATTGATATTTTGACTTTAATCGAAAGGCCTCTACACCCCTGACGCTCAAACACCAAACGGGGCCAATTTACACCTTGTTCACATTTATCCGACCCCTCTTTGTTTCACGGATTATCACGGATTTAAGTCCCATTGACTTAGTGTGTGGACAGCCCGTGCCGTTGTGAGCACAGCTAATTAAGGGTAATTAATTAACTTCAAGTATTGAAATTCATACATCAATCGAAAGGTTTTCGGGCCCCCTCGTCGGTGAGACAAAAAAATCAGTGAAAATCCAAACATTTATGGGGGTAAACAGCCTTGCTCACAACGGCACGCTGCTCACAACGGCACGTTAGGGTCGTGCCGTTGTGAGCAAGGCTAATTAAGGTTAACTAATTAATTACAAGTATTGATATTTTGACTTTAATCGAAAGGCCTCTACACCCCCCTGACGCTCAAACACCAAACGGGGCCAATTTACCCCTTGTTCACATTTATCCGACCCCCTCTTTGTTTCACGGATTATCACGGATTTAAGTCCCATTGACTTAGTGTGTGGACAGCCCGTGCCGTTGTGAGCACAGCTAATTAAGGGTAATTAATTAACTTCAAGTATTGAAATTCATACATCAATCGAAAGGTTTTCAGGCCCCTCGTCGGTGAGACAAAAAAATCAGTGAAAATCCAAACATTTATGGGGGTAAACAGCCTTGCTCACAACGGCACGCTGCTCACAACGGCACGTTAGGGTCGTGCCGTTGTGAGCAAGGCTAATTAAGGTTAACTAATTAATTACAAGTATTGATATTTTGACTTTAATCGAAAGGCCTCTACACCCCCCTGACGCTCAAACACCAAACGGGGCCAATTTACCCCTTGTTCACATTTATCCGACCCCCTCTTTGTTTCACGGATTATCACGGATTTAAGTCCCATTGACTTAGTGTGTGGACAGCCCGTGCCGTTGTGAGCACAGCTAATTAAGGGTAATTAATTAACTTCAAGTATTGAAATTCATACATCAATCGAAAGGTTTTCGGGCCCCCTCGTCGGTGAGACAAAAAAATCAGTGAAAATCCAAACATTTATGGGGGTAAACAGCCTTGCTCACAACGGCACGCTGCTCACAACGGCACGTTAGGGTCGTGCCGTTGTGAGCAAGGCTAATTAAGGTTAACTAATTAATTACAAGTATTGATATTTTGACTTTAATCGAAAGGCCTCTACACCCCCCTGACGCTCAAACACCAAACGGGGCCAATTTACCCTTGTTCACATTTATCCGACCCCTCTTTGTTTCACGGATTATCACGGATTTAAGTCCCATTGACTTAGTGTGTGGACAGCCCGTGCCGTTGTGAGCACAGCTAATTAAGGGTAATTAATTAACTTCAAGTATTGAAATTCATACATCAATCGAAAGGTTTTCGGGCCCCTCGTCGGTGAGACAAAAAATCAGTGAAAATCCAAACATTTATGGGGGTAAACAGCCTTGCTCACAACGGCACGCTGCTCACAACGGCACGTTAGGTCGTGCCGTTGTGAGCAAGGCTAATTAAGGTTAACTAATTAATTACAAGTATTGATATTTTGACTTTAATCGAAAGGCCTCTACACCCCCTGACGCTCAAACACCAAACGGGGCCAATTTACCCCTTGTTCACATTTATCCGACCCCTCTTTGTTTCACGGATTATCACGGATTTAAGTCCCATTGACTTAGTGTGTGGACAGCCCGTGCCGTTGTGAGCACAGCTAATTAAGGGTAATTAATTAACTTCAAGTATTGAAATTCATACATCAATCGAAAGGTTTTCGGGCCCCTCGTCGGTGAGACAAAAAAATCAGTGAAAATCCAAACATTTATGGGGGTAAACAGCCTTGCTCACAACGGCACGCTGCTCACAACGGCACGTTAGGGTCGTGCCGTTGTGAGCAAGGCTAATTAAGGTTAACTAATTAATTACAAGTATTGATATTTTGACTTTAATCGAAAGGCCTCTACACCCCTGACGCTCAAACACCAAACGGGGCCAATTTACCCCTTGTTCACATTTATCCGACCCCCTCTTTGTTTCACGGATTATCACGGATTTAAGTCCCATTGACTTAGTGTGTGGACATGCTTGGATTTTCACTGATTTTTCTTTCTAACCGACGAGGGGGCCAGAAAACCTTTCGATTTTACCAAATAGCATGTCCCAATCATTTCACTTGGACTTACCCCCCTCTCCTCCCCCTCTCTCCCTCCCTAAACAAAACAAAAAATGTAAAGCTGGCTAAATCAGTAAAATTCCAAACATTTAAAATAGCATGTCCTAATCATTTCACTTGGGCGTTTCCCCATCCGCCCCCTTCACCCTCCCTAAACAAAACAAAAAATATGTAAAGCTGGCTACGGGTCCGCTCCTAGTCTATAACGAGTTTAACAACGAAGAAAATTACCCGGGAAAATTAAACAAAGCATGTTAATTCTTTTGAACGTGTAATTTTTTGAGATTCTTAATTTTTCATATCATTGCCTGCCCACATTACTTGGCAATACCTCTAAAATGTTCATACCTTAAACTTACACCTTATTCCACACTCACCTCCGTCTTTTAACATAGATATTCAAATTAAAATGTTCCTTGAAGACTTAGGTTATAAAACTCTTTCTTCTGTGGCCCATCCAATTTCGAGGCCACCGTAGACACACTACCCACGGCTGATCGGATTTACATCGCATTAGCAACGTACTCAGATTAGCACGTTACACCGGCATAGTTATTGTGCTGCGAAATTTATGTGCAAGTAACACATCTTAAAAAGAAGTTATAGAAATGTGATCTTGAATTTTTATTAAAAAAATTCGAAAATGTATCTATTATTATTAAAATTTATTTATTTAATAAATTTATGTATGGGTATAGAATAATTTATTCTTTCATAACAACTAATTGTACTTTTTTGGAATTAAATTTTAAAGACCCGCTTAGGGTACGGATCTAAGTGGAAATTTATACGTACGCCAGTACAGTGCGCGTACCGTATAGCACAGGCCATTATACACTTCAGCGACATGGCGTCAAGAGGACTGAATCCACATTTACCATCAAGTTTCGGTGAAGCAGAGGAAGATGCGTCGGAACTCAAATTTCCGAAAGGTTAATTTATTGGTATAATACGTTATCTGTAAATATAACACGTGTTAGATGCTTTAATATGATTAAATAAGACACCCAAACCTAGCCTTGTCTGTACTCTTGGACTGAAATACTAGGCCCTAGGTAGGCCCCTATTACTTTTAATACATTGACTATGAAAATGATGGTTGAGGTGGTCGTTTCGACGTAGCCGTGTTGGGCAGCAGATTGTTGGGCACATGTCAGTAGAAAATTCATCGGTTCTAAAAAAAATAACAAGTAGGCCTAGGCCTACTGTGGCCAAAGGAAGACGGGAGTCTCCAGCAAATGTGACTTGCGTCAAAAAATGTAATTAAGATTCGCGAGCGGTCAGAAAAAAGAAATTTTTATGTACGGTTTGAAAATTGCTGTAGAAGGTGACCTTCCTTGTTATATTCTTAGGCCTACTGTAGGTTGCCATAATACTAGGAACACCTGTGTGACTGGCAGTGGGACACGGAGTGGTAACGTTAGCCTAACTCTCCCTAGCGTGAAGACTGAAGTTTAAGCATACAGTAGGGGTTTGCGCAGTACTGCAGTATGATACTAATCTCGAGGTCGGAGTCGACGTAACTGTGTACGAGTTCAGTACGGTTTTGCTAAGTTGGGAGGGGAAACTTTATCATTACAGTCAATGGGATATTTTTTATAAAAGCTTGTGTCGCCTCAGCCAGTCAGTGAAAATTAATAGTACTCATATATGTTGGAAACTATTATCTAATAATACACAACGTATTTGAAGAAAAATATATTCCAAATAGCTCAATATTTAGGATAAGATTTTTAGGAAAGTATTGTTTAGACTAATTGGTATAAGAAAATCCAAAAGTAAGTTATTTTTCAATCATCAATTTTCTACAACTTGTGAATTTTTCAAAACAGGAATTGTATACCAGCTATAGCAACCCTCGTATGGCAATCCCAATGTCAACCTATACTGAGGGATGTGTATAATAACTAAGTTAGTACTAGTGCTGTCACGACATAGCTGTATTATGTATCGATTATCGTGGAGAAAAATATCGCGATATATTGGTATATGGCGATACGTTTCAAGAAAACTGACTCATGACACAAAGTGCTAATATCACCAACGTTACTTCTTTTATGGTGAATGCAAGAAAAACGTGATTTGCAGATCTAGCAGACGACATGATTGCGTGACTATTACGTTCATCGCGCATCACGCACGTGTTTGGTAATTCAGTCAATGTGAACGTGCCAGTGTGAGGTGACGAAGCCGGTTTTAAATCACTTTTTTTTTTTATGTTTCACGCTATTTTTGCACATTTTTAATGGCCTAAACTTGACTTTTATGTATACAGTAGTAACGTTAGAATTGTAACGTACGAAGTTAGCCTAGCCTACTTGTGCAAAAATTGTACCCATTCAAGCAAACCATTCCACTCATTAATAACTAATTGCGAAAAGCTAAAACGCTGAATATCTATCCGTGAGAACTGTTTGGTCAACTTCAAACTGTTACTACATGTCACATGAGGATTAGCTGAAACATGCAAGAAATAACAGGAAGTCAAAGCATCACTGCCAGATAGGAAGATTTCAATACAGAATTGAACAAAATACCTCCACGTGATGAATAACTTTAGATAGGAATAAGATAGGAATAAGATGTTAAAGTTTCTTCAGAGCTCCTCAGAAAAAGATAAAAGTTTCTTCAGATATCCTGATGGAAGGTTAAAATTTTCTTACAAAATGTTACAACGGCGAGCGAACACACAATTACAATGACGGGGTCGTCGCCTACGTATTCAGTTATGATAGTAAGAATGCTATCACGAAACACTTGATACGACCAGGACGAGAACACATGTACGACGTACAGACAGACATAACATCGACAACCAAGTCAATGTCCACCGCCTTTTATAACCACTTGTGGTGCACTGGCGTACAAAATGTTACAGTTTTTCAGAGACGCTTAAGACAGATTGAAGACGTAGTTTCCTTAAAAAGTGTACAAAACATTTGATATTTTCTTAGAAGATAACTGTAAAATGATATGATTTTCCAATATTCTTCAGAGATCCTGAAGCAGCTCTCTCGTAGCACTGGAGATTTAAAATCCTTAAAATTCTTCAAAATATTTGGGCACCAAGTGTTGTATCAGGCATGATTATTAAACTCCGCCTTTATTATTGTGGTCATTTGCATAAAGTTGCTCCAGTATATGAACTGACCAGACTTCTATGTAGTATGCTCAGTTAGGTCATGCGGGACATATGATATAATATATACCATGTGGTATACACCAAGGGCTATATCAGGCTTAATCATTTGACTCCGTCCTTTTTTCTTATTCAACAAGTCATTTGCATATAAATTTTATATGAACTGACACTTTCATACATAGTATGCTCAATTAGGGACTGTGATAGCTAGGATACGACTTCTTATGGAGCCTATGGGATGTCATGTGGGACATGGGGTGGGATGCCATGTGGAATGCCATGCAGGACATAGGGTGGAATGGGATGTCATGTGGGACATGGTATGTCATGTGGGACATTGGGTGGGATGCCATGTGGGACATGTGGTGGGATGCTACGATTAACACAGAGTGTGACAGGTAGGGATGCCATGTGTGACATAGGGTAGGAGGAGGCTATGTGGGACATCGGGTAGGAGGCCATTGGGACATGTGATGTGGGACATAAAGTAGGATGTCATTGGGACATTAGGAAGGGATACCATCTTAAACTTATGGTGGGATCCAATGTGGGACATAAGGTGGGAGGCCACTGATGCAGAACATATGGTGGAATGCCATGGGGGACATAGGGAGGTATGCCATGTGGGACACAGGGAGGGATGCCATGGGGGACATAAAAGGTATGCCATGTGGGACACAAGGAGGGATGCCATGTGGGACATGGGGAGGGATGTCATGTGGTACATATGGTTGGATTAATATGGGACATACATGTAGGATGGGATCCATGTAGGACATAGGGTGGGATGCCATGTGGGTCATAGGGTGAAATGCCATGTGGGACATATGGTGGAATGCCATGTGGGACGTATTGTATGGTGGAATTCAATTTGCATTGCCATGCGAACCATAACGGTATTTACCGTTCTACTTGTACTGGCAAGTAACTTAACAATTTTGGTGAATCAAAATTTGAAATTGAGGGAACATGGTCGCCAGTTTTTTTTGAGTTGGCGACCACAAAACAAACGCAATTGTCAAGGGTTGGTACTGATTCTTTATTTTGGCATGTGTGGTGTCGTAACATAAGAACTACATGTAAGTTGGCATAGACCTACACATTGCTGTTGTTGTGTTATATATTTGTTGTAGAAGTAAACTTTTCAAGATTTGGAAGAAAAATTTCAGCACTTATTTTGGGCATTGGATTCAACACTTCACATTCTGTTTTTTTTTTACTTAGGGGCTTAGCATCAATTTGGGGAAAATTTGGTGTCCTTCTGAAAGTCACTACTAAATGCGAGCAATTGCTAGACGCCCACATATTTTGCTTGTTCAAGTTTAATCAAATCAGTAAACGTTCACAACTTTGCATGCAACACAGGATATTTAAGATATATAGACAGGTAGAGATTTTTTACACAGCTGAAAGAGTATTAAATTCTCAGCAGAACAGTCTTGAAATGGTTACAATAGCAGTTAGTTATAGTCTTGAAGTTCTGGCAAATCAAAGTTTGAACACATTTTCAGCATGTGCAAAATTGATTATGCAAGTGAGTACAGCTGCAATTCATTAAAGGATTAGTTCAGAGGTCAAGCAAGTTCATCTTGCATAAAAGACAACTTTAAAAGAAACAAAATGGTGAAGAAAGAATTCAAAAATGTTATTCTGTTGATTAGAAGATATTTAAGTTTAAAGTTTGGTATCATTTGTATAGAAACGACTGAAATCAAACTAGTGACATCACAGCCTTAAATCTATAGTGTCCCATTGTTATGTTGATGCTGGTATTTTGTACATATTTGATCATGTCCTCGGACGAGCCTGTTTCAATGACGTAAGCTAGGCAAATTTTGATGTTGCATGCTTTCTTGCCCTTCGTTGTCGTGGTGCCGTTAAGACCTCATCAAACAAACAAACATTTGGAGCTTGCTCAGATTAGACATACAGTACTTTCTAAGCAATATTATTTAAACGTCAATCTTAGCTTAAACTGATCAACATTAAGGCTCTAAAAGTAATTTAATATCCAAGCACACTCTGGAGTGGTTTTACTCATTTAGTAGCAACTGTACATAGGTTTTTAGGAGCATTTTTAATGTTATTCTTTATATTTCTTTCCCAAATTTCAAATATCAAAGATTTTCAAATTAGCTTCCGCTAAATCTGGGTCAAGGCCATCATGATATCCAATTTTCCATTCATTTCAACTTCTCCCATTCAAAATATTTGGGGCAAGAACTAAAAAACAATAAGTTAACATGAGCAATTTCTAGTTGTCCCATTCTGAGGTCACAAAATATTGCACAATGTATGCTAATTAATTTTGAACTTGTAAAATGGTCGATTTTGAACCAATTTTGATGGGTCTGTTGGCTGTTTTCATTCATGCCTTTCAGAATATTTTCAACCATTTAAGCTTATGTTGTTGCTACCGGTCTATACCCCTTTAAACCTTAAATGAAAGAGGACTTCAAAAGATACAAAATGTTGAAGAAAGCAATCAAAAATCTTATTCTGTATAGGAGATATTGTTGAAAGCAAAGGTATCATTTGTTTAGAAACAACTGAAATTGATTCTTGAAGCCTTGATGTATTCAATCAAGTTTTGTCCTGTAATTTTGTGGCTTCAAAATAATTGAATATGTCAAAAAACTAGTAAAAATCTAGTAATGGTATTGATAATTTACTATCTTAAGAAAGTTAGAGAAAAGTTATATAATTCAAATAGTAAAAAAGTTTAATCAATTTTCTTTAAAATACATTAACAATTGTTAAGAATGTGAGGATGAAGATGCCAACCTTTCATAGTAGACTTTCTACACCAGTCATTTCTACACAGATAAGACAGCTTTAAACTTGAGGTATCTCCATAACAGAATAAGATTTTTTCACCATTTTATTTTTTGTATAGTCCGCTTTCCTAAGATAAACTTCCTCCTTGACCATTGAACTAATCCTTTAAAGATAATATCTTCTTAACCCTTACTCTCCCACGGTTCCAAAAATAGAATAAACTATTTCTGAAATTTTTGGAAAGAGGATTTTTTCAGCACTTTCTGTTCCATTTGTACCAAAACAAGTTCGACTTTTATGAAAGCTAACATGTTGAACTTTCCAAAAATGTGCATATTTCCGAACTCAAATATGCAAATTAGGTCATTTAATTAGCATATTAGGTCTCCAAACATTCTATCTTTATGACACGCTTTGTGCCTTGTGGCTAAATAGCAAAAAATATGGATAGAATTTCTGAATAAATCCTTGGAAAGACCTTTCATTTGATACTATTCATGGATTTTTAGGAATCAGAAGAAAAAAATGACGCAAATATGAAAAATTGGGTACATTTCGACCTAAAAATTATCCCCCGATTCTGTGAATAATCTATCTAATGGCACTAAATTTTCCAAAAAATGCATTTTCCCCTTCTATGATGTCCAAAACTAATAGAATGCAGAAAAACAAGATGTTTACATCATCATTTGCAAAAAATGAAATAAGAAATTATGCAAATGATATGCAAATTAGGTCATTTACTTCATTTATTATGCACGAAAGTGTTTTTGTTTATATCTGACCCAATTTCAGCCATTACAAGCTTCACAGCTACTTTTATGTTGATAGACTATGCTGATTATCTATTGACACTTACTTCTGTTCATTCCACATGGAATTCATAAGAAATGTTTGCGAAAAGGTCCAAATTTGTAAAGTCTTCTGCTATACCTTGTTGCTGCAAATAGAATAAAAAATAAATAAAAAAATTGCAACTATATTCATTCAACTTACTTTAGTTTGGTCTTCCCATAACCAGTTACAAGACCTCGTGTCGATCCCGGTCACTCTCCACCAGTACTTCCCACAGATGATAGTCTTTATCGGCTGCAGGGATGACCTTCGACCGTTGTATCTCCTGCAGCCGAGCGCCCGCTCTTCCTCCCTGGTTTTGAAGGCAGCTTTTTCCACTGCAGTTGGATTTTCTTTGAGTGGTGATGGTGGCGAGACTGCAGCGGAAGGCCTGGAAGAGGGGCCTGGGCTCATCTTCAACTGTCTGTCCCTCTTCCGCTTGGGTTGGGGAGTAAGCGGCGGCTCGTCCTCTTCAAGCATACGCATAACATGTTATCGCATAAGATGTTATTGTGGTTTCTAGTAGCGGCGGCTCGTCCTCTTCAACATACGCATAACATGCTATCGCATAACATGTTATTGTGGTTTCTAACCTGCCCCACAATTTTGTGGTAACCGTGGGGACAGACTTTACAGCGGGAAGCCGGGGTACATACAGGGGTCCAAAATGTTTGTTTTATCGATCTAGTCATCACCACAACAGTGGCATAGCCAGGGGGAGGGGAAAAGGATCATGGTCCTAAAAAATGGGGCATAAAAATAATGTACCGGTACTAGGCCTATATACAAGCATTTTCTTCTAAATGGGCCTGGGGCACCCCCAACATGTGTATTTTGCCCTAACATGGAACCCCTACTCCACTTTCCCCCATAAAATTGTGATTTCGGCCCCTGAAATAATGGAACTTGGATTTTGTGATATTGGGAATACACATATTTCAATAGGCCCAAATTTACAATTTTGCCATTGGGAAATACATATATTTCAGTCCATTTAGAAATGTTATTATTGGGGTTCAGCTTTCATTTGTTTCATCCGGGCTATTATAGAAAGGACCTAAATCCTTTTTTTATATGTGATTTTAGTGTCCCTTTTACTTGTTTATCGTAACAAGCAAAAAATCCCTGCTAATTTATCATTATAATTCTATAAGCCTTATTTTATTACTACACATTTACAATGTAGTACTTTCGCTATTTTTGGAAGAAAACACTCACCAACTCCGTAATTTGGAACAGATCACTATCCATCTCAGCAGGCTCTATATTCTCCTCTTCCTTAATCTGGTCGAGTTCTGGTACATCTTCTTCATCAGAAGTACCTCCTGACCCCTCTGAGTCATCATTATTCTGAAGAAAACATAGGAGTCGGAAGGCACGTTCGACGTTGTAACTTGTATTTCGCCATTTTGTGATGTCGAATGTGCGAAGAAAAAAAAGAAAAAAAAAGACGCAAATTGATGTCATCATCAGAGACCTTTTAGGCAAGTAGAGGGGGTGCATCTGTTATTGTAATAGTTCGTCTGAACGATCTTTTTCTCCTCTACCCGTAGAGATTTTAAAAATTCCAATACAATATTTGGGTCGTTTTTTATATTTTTTTCATCAAAAATGGCCCAAAATCACAAATTTGGCATATTTTCTCCAACAAAACACAAACATTGACCAAGTACAAGTAAAAATCGTGTAGCAACCAACAATTCAAACTATCTTTATACTTTACCTGAAAAAAAAAAATTGAAAAAATATTCACGTCTGACATTCGTCTTTCAAAAAAAAAATGCCCGTTTTTAAAAAAAATGCACTTTTTTGTAACGATTTTACTCAAAAAATTTCAATCTAACCCCTCAACAAAATAACCATATTATGAAAGATCTATTCAATCTGGTTTGAATGAACTTATTTGCAGCTCTATAGGATTTTGGGAAGGTACTCAAAAACATTTTTGGAAAATGGATCGTAACTGTCACGGTCACCGTGACGTGACGCTGGGAGAGTAAGGGTTAAAAGAAAACAAATTTTGAGTAGGCCCTACTTACTCTTTTTCCATTTGATTTCTTTCTCGTTCCATTTCGTATGAGATAAGCAAGCATGCTTGACCAAATAAGTTCCTCTTTTAATTCCTGCAGAATTTGAAAATGCAGAGACGCTTCTGAACTCTGAAGTAAAGATGCTGCTCGAGCATCGGAAGCAACAGAACGAAAACCAGGAGGAAGAACAGGAGCTTGGTGAGATCTTCATGAAGACGCTCAACTACACCGAGAGATTCTCAAGATTTACCAATCGTGAAACCATCACGGACGTAAGGAAGTTAGTGTGTGGAATATCAGTTTTGAATTTATGATAAATTTGTGATATGACTGCATGAACAGCTCAGGATGTTAACCCTTACTCTACCAGAGCATTTGAGATTACAGTGTTATTTTAGGGAACATTTTGGAAAGGGGGCTTTTTACAAATTTAGTTTCATTTTCTACTTGTGGCTAATTACAAAAAAAAAACATATTTATCGAATTTATGAATTGTTGAAAGAAGGACCTTTCCTTTGGTACTACTCTAGATTTCTGTGGAGCAGGGAAAAAATTCATACGTCAATTTTAAATTTGTTGACCTTTTTAACCTAAAAATTGACCTTTGATTTTGCCAATGATCTATCTGATAGGATTTGGCACTATCTATACTTTCACATAAACATGCATTGTTCTTTTCTATGATGCACAAAACTAATATAGAATAAAAAGGAAATGTTTACACAGTACACCATTATTTCAATAAAAATGTTATGCAAATGTATGCAAATAAGCTAATTTACCTAAGTTATTATGCACAAAATTGAATTTTTTAGTTCATGACCCAATACTTTTATTTATTCAGGTTATGCTGAATGTCTTTTAAAAACTTGTGTTGATTCCATGAGGAATTTTTGGTGAAAAGGTTCTCAAAAATGGTTCAGAGCATCAGTAATCATGTTGGCGTTGCCAAACTTGGTATCCTTCACTGACAGTTGGTACAAGAAAGTACAGGAGGGTGTGTGGGGAGGGGAGGGGTTGTGCCTTTTTATATTGGGAGGGGGACCTGGAGTAATGCCATCTCCCAAAATATGGCCCCTTTCAGTATCCAAATTGCTTCAAAAGAAAAGATTTCTCCCTAAATTGGACTGCTTGGCCCCACCATTAGTATCTTTCCCCCACCATAGGTCTCTTGCCCCACCTTCGGTTTCTTGCCCCCAACATGGGTCTCTTGCTCCCCAACATGGATCTCTTGCTCCCAACATGGGTCTCTTGCCCCCAACATAAGTCTCTTGCTCCCAACATAGGTCTCTTGTTCCCAACATGAGTCTCTTGCTCCCAATGTGGGTTTCTTGCCCCCAACATAGGTTTCTTGCTCCCAACATGGGTCTCTTGTCCCCAACATGGGTCTCTTGTCCCCAACAGGCATGGGTCTTTTGCTCCCAACATGGGTCTCTTGCCCCCAACATGGGTCTCTTGCTTCCAACATGGGTCTCTTGCTTCCAACATGGGTCTCTTGCCCCCAACATGGGTCTCTTGCCCCAAACATGGGTCTTTTGCTCCCAACATGGGTCTCTTGTCCCCAACATGGGTCTCTTGCCCCCAACATGGGTCTCTTACTCCCAACATGGGTCTCTTGCCCCCAACATGGGTCTCTTTTTCCCAACATGGGCTTCTTGCCCCAACATAGGACCCTTTCGCCTTAAAATGTTAATCCTACTCCACAGCACCACAGCCTGACAACATGGAATTGGGATTTGCAAAACCGGTATTTGGGCACAGTTGCACTACGAATTAGGGGTTGGTCTGTATAGTTTAATAGAAAATTACTATAAAAAGGATAATTCATGTTCATTACATCGAATTATAGTGACCCATTTACTTGTTTTTATAATCCTTACAAGTAAATAATCCCAGCTAAATTATAGTAAATTGTTTTGCAAGAGATGCGCACTACAGTAGGCTATACCTAACGTTAGTAAGCATGAAGTTTGAAAAATACACTCATGATTTCAGAATTTAAAAAAGCACACTATCCATTTCAGCTGGTTCTAATATTCCTGTACCTCTTCTCACAACATGCAACATCAACACATCCTCCTCTGTCTAAGATTTCAGACCAGAAAGACTCGGACACTTTTTACAACTATTTACTGTACTAACAAGGTAAATGCTACATTCTGACAAAAAGTTATGATTTTTGAAGGGAAAAGAAGGTTAAAAATAGTTAAAATGTGTCAAAAATTTGAATTTTTTGAACATAATTTAAAAAATTCAGTGTTTACTTAAAATTTGTCAGGAAAGTAGTAAAATAGAATCTTGTAAGGATAATTTTAATATACCACCTGAAGAAAGTTTAAGGGAAAATATTTGAAATAGGAAAAATGTTGAATATACTTTCTTTAAAATATGTTACAAATTGTTAAGAATGTAAGGATAAGGGCACCAACCTTCCATAGTAGAGATACTACACCAGTCATTTCTACAAAGATAAGACAGAGCTTTAAACTTCAATATCTTCTTAATGGAATAAGATTTTTGAATGCTTTTTGCACCATTTTGTTTCTTTTAAAATCTTCTTTCATATAAGATAAACTTGCTTGAACTAATTCTTTATTCTTGAGTCACTGAAAATGATGGGAATGGTTTTTCTTGTGAGTATGATGGCTAAGACTCAGAACACTTGGTCAAAATTTGCTGCACCACTTCATAGAGCCAGTGTTTATCCCTGGTTTCAATGGCGCAAGCAGATGAGAGTACATGACTCCCCCTGGACAGGATGCCAGTCCATCACAGTTTAACTCCTCAGCAGTGCTGGTACTCATTTTAACAGCTAAGTGGACTGAAGCAAGTAGAGTAAAGTGTCTTGCTCAAGGACACAATGCAGCGCTCACAAAGGGAATCAAACCCGTACCTTTCGATTACGAGCAAGACTCTTTAACCACTGAGCCACTGCACCTCTTCAGCAAAAACTCACATGAAAATCAATCATAATCTTACCATTTTACAGCAATGTTGTGGCTGTATTGCATAAAAATTTGATGTCTCTAATTATTTATGTAAATCCTTTGTTTTTCATTCCTCTCTAAAATATGTTTGAAGTTCAATATTTTATACTTGATTATACCCCGAGGGCAACGGGTAATCAACACAGAAGAAATACATATTATAACTGGTTAAAACTGAAGAACACATTTTAAAGAGGATAATTAAGGATATGATCTGTGTTCTTTTGATGACATCACAAAGTTTGCATGAATTCTAGAATCTTGAAACTTTGATTGACCGTATCGAAAAACCACACAAGCTTTTTCAAAGATTTAACAGGCATTTTACTGAGAAGTTAATGTTCTTTCACATACCTAGAAACTGCTACATGTCATCATGATTCTTTTTCCATTCACTAGCTTGCTTCAGCAGCAGAATCTTCACAAATTTGAATTGGCATGCTTAGCCAATTTGTGTCCAGAGAGTGCTGAAGAGGCCAAAGCTCTGTTGCCAAGGTAAGGTTTTGTTACTTCTAAAATTGTGTGACTAACAAACCATTGGAAATGTCAGGGGAGAAATAAAACAGTAAATATATTGATTTACCCTATGAGGAAATTAAAAACAAACACAAATTTGATCAGCAAAACTGTTCAAATTAGTTTGGTATACAAATATTGTTACAAAAGTGAAGGTTCAATGTCACTCCTGTATACTAGCCTTTTTGCAAAAGTCTTTTAATATTCTGCAAATGTTTATCGGATGAGTAATTCCTTTAAGAAAATACTGTTCTGGATCAGATTTCTAAGTGTTTAAAGTTTTTCCATTGGTACCACATTACTTTTATAGTTCTTTTCTTCAATACTACTCCTTTTCTATTAAGGTGTACTTGGTGGCAACTATGCATAACAAAGGTTTAGTATGTGTACATGATAGGTGGCTCAGTTGGATGAGCATACAGCTGAGATGCAGGAGGTCCCAGGTTCGAGTCCAACAAAGATTTAACCCAATATTTTTCCACAGATTTGCAGATCCATATGCTGACGTCAAGTACACTTTGGTCATCTGCATCCTACCTTCTCCCACCCAGCCTTAGGGAAAGTGGCCAATGGTAGTGTGGCACTCACTGTCCATCGGATGAGGACATTCAATTACGGTCCCAACAGTAGGGTTTTTCATCCTCTACGTGGTTCTCTGATCACTTCTCGGAAAAAGCACAGTGAAAATCCAATGTGTATCCACTTTGATCCCGTCCGTACCTAACCATATCCAGATACACAATGTAAACCTATTTTCCCCACATCCAGTTGCATCTTCATGATCACTTGCTCCAGCAAGGTGGGAAAAGCTTTGTCTTACTGGATTCAAGATAGTGCTGTATTACGTGCCGATTATCGTGGAGAGAACTATCGCAATATATTGGTATACGCGATATTTATCAAGAAACTGACTTATGACACATTGTTAATATCACTACTTATTTACTTCAAGTTATACCTTACCTTCCCAATCTGGTCCAATGACCTGATTCTAACGCACTTCTAAGCGACCTTAAAAACATAGTTACCAGCCCAGCCCATAATGCCTCTAACATCCCTCACTTCTTTTCAGTGCGTTGATGTCACAACATTGCTGGAACTGGCTGAACATTTTATTCAAAATTGTTAACTTTTTTTAACAATTTTCTTCCTTGCAGCTCCTATCATGCAGGTGTTTACGCTGTTTAGCATATTCTTCTAGCCTTTCAAGTCATCTGAGGTAAGACAAGGTGGCCATGGGACTGGGATATGTTTGGTCCGACTCTCAGGACTTGTCCCCGTTAAGCTTACATTTGATTTAGAGTGTTTTTACTTCCATCCGTTTAAATGGGTGGCTAGAACGAGAGAGTACCACTCTTGTGGCGGTTGTTTATAGTCCCTAGAGCACCCAGTGCCCTTTTAGAAGACCCCATTCCCATTTTTCACCCTTTCCACAAGGATAGCCTAGTGTTATACATTGCATTGTATTAAAATGTTAGGATGTCTTCAGTATAAGTTCTTATATGCATTAGGCCAAGTTTCTCATTTCGATGCTGGCACATGAGCAAGAGGTGGACGTCACCACAGGGTGATAGAGGAGTTTGCTTCAGGAGCTCCAAGGAGCTACAGTTATTACAAGAGTGCCTATATATTCTTTTACGTTACCATACATTTCATGAGTTTGTAATTCTTGCATATAATTAAGACCAAAGTGTTTCATTTATGAGCTTGATTTATGGGGTGCTGGACAGACCTTGAGGGGGTCTCCCTGGCATCCTTTTTCAAGAGAATTCACTTTTTCTTTTTATCTCCACAGACACCAAAGTTGACAGTAATTTGTGATCTCTACGCTACACCTGTGCATTTAAAGATTTTACATTTTGTGCATTTTCTCGTGATTTTAATTTTTTAGATACAAGTTTTTCTGATTACTTTTTCTGGTGTACTAAATTGCTGTGGCTTGCCTCACACTATGTTTGACGTCTTCTGCAGTTCTGTCTTGCCCTGTAAGGGTCATAAGTATATTTCCCTGTATGGGAGCTTTGGTGTAGTATATATATTTTTACTTTTAAAAGCCAAAAGGCGATATATATATATAAATCATTTTCTGCCCACGGCTCGACAATATGAGCCATGGAGGTCTGGGCAGTAGTCTACTTTGTTAGCTTATACTTACTTACCCCCTGAAGGTCCCTCGACTCAGGCAGGACGGTGGGCAGAGGTCTGTTGGACGTAAGTTATTTCTGAGACTATTTTGATCAGCTAAGTGGCATTTTGAGACGTAGCTTAGAATAAACCACACAATACATACACCCACGTCTTGATGATACTGAGTCAGTGAGGCGCAGGTAGTGGTGGGTAACTCCTTTTTACACCGCTGTGGACCACTGTTCTGTGAGGTGACGTCCTAAGTGAGTTACAAATATTTGTATGGCTTGCAGTAGAGCCATTGGATTACTTTCACAGTGGGAGCGCATTTTGCTGGGTCCCAAGTCGCAGGATTTTGGATGGGCACTTGGTGTGGACAGTACATCAATATCTTGAACTAGAGGCTGTGCGCAGGGCTCTTGTTCACCTTCTATCATTGGTACGAACAAGACTGTTCTCATACGCACCAACATCACCACGGTAGTGACGTATATCAACAGGCAGGGAGGTACAAGATCCAGGAGACTTTGGATCCTTTGCCAAGTTCCTTCTGTCTTGGTACATGACAAACAAAGTCAGCCTTTAGGCGGTCCACCTGCCAGGCAAGGAGAAGACAATCGCAGATCTGTTATCTCACCTCCAAGAGCCCCCACAGAATGGGCCCTCTTTTCGCAGGTGGCCATGCGATCTGGTTGACCTTCGGTCTCCCAGACGTAGATCTGTTTGCATCCGTGGACAACCACAAGCTACCAGCTTTTTGCGCTCTGACCCCCGACCCAAGAGTCTGGAAAGTAGACGCATTCACGATCATATGCCCTCGTTTCGCAGGTGGCCGATGCGATCTGGTTGATATTCAGTCTCCCCGACGTAGATCTGTTCGCGTCCGTGGACAACCACAAGCTACCAACATTTTGCGCTCTGATCCCCGACCCAAGAGTCTGGAGAGTAGACGCATTAACGATCAGGTGGACCACTTCGTCTGCTATGCCTTCCACTGTTTGCATTGGTACCGAGAGTACTGGCAATGGTGATGTACGATCAGTGTCACATGTTGCTTCTGGTAGCTCCAATTGACCTGGCCAACTGTGGTCCCTTCAGCTGCTCAATCTTATTGCAGGTTTTCCGTACAAGCTTCCGGTCAGGGACGACTTGGTCTCAATCTCGGCTCCGCAAACTACACCACAATCCAAGAGCACTTCATTTGACTGTGTGGCCTTTATCTGCGAATCCCTTGTGTTGCAAGGCCTTTCGGCAGACTTGGAATGTTCTGAGACTGGTGCCAGAATAGATTGGTTTCTCCACATATGGCGCTCTTGGTGAGGTAGCGGATTTCTTGTTGGGTCAGTTTAATCTGAATAAATCCATCAATACAGTCAAGGGGTTTCGGACAGCCATAGCAGCTACAGGGTTCTAGCTAGACAAGTTGAGGGCTCCAGTGACAATCCAGGGTGACCTAGACCCCCACCTATGAAGAACTGTTAAAAAAAATTTTTTATTTATATATTTTTTATTGAAATGCTAGAAGGACTAGAAAATACAATGGATATTTACCTGTCAAAATTCCCCCTTCCCCCCTAAAAAAAATACAAACATATGCCAGAAACTCTTCTCTTAATTCCCATTGTTATTCATCTTGCCCAAACTTTTTACCGCTTTTATTTTTGCCCAGTATTGTAGACGAAAGCTATGCAGCACATGTTTCTATGAACTACGCAACAACTTTTGTCAAAATCAAATCTCCCACAAATCAAAAGATTATCGATCAGTCCGTTATAATGTTAAGTGCATATGGGGTTTATAACAAATGTGATTGGTTTTTACATTTGGACTGGTCGATAAGCACGCCTTGGGCTCTTGGGGGTGTAATATTTACTTTGTTAAAGTTTATTTGTGATGGTAAGTGATGGAATTGGCAAGCTGCCAGCAGTGATTCACAAGGATTAAAATGTAAACCTGAAGTGTGTGCATGTAGCTTCGTGTATGGGTGATTTTATGATAACATGTACCTTCAATTGCATTAAATTCCTATATAGTTCAGTTGTTTTGATCGGAATTTATTGTGCGTGATGTATGTTATATTATGTGTGTAAATCAGCGGATTAAAGGAGACGTAAATAGAGCGCTTAAAGAGATTAAAATGAGATCTGTATAAACAGCTTAATTAATTAACCGACGATGCGGCCTCTGGAAAATTGAACTTTGTTATTTTTTGAGTGCATGGGGGCGGAAGAGTGAATCTTAGAGCCGAGTGCAGGGGATGCAGGAATTGCAAAGTCCTGCTTCCCTTGGCGGGCTCATGGAAGTCCCAAATTGATGACAAACCCAATCCAGCTGCCCACCGTAGCTAGAACGCTGAGCAGCTATCCACCAGGGCTTTCAAGGTACAACCTTCCCAGAGCTTCCTGCTCCCTACAACTCAATTGCTGAGTTCTTCCAGAAAAATCCTCCTGATAAAATTATCTCCTTCCTTCATCATGTCACTCGACTTTGTTTTTGTGGCCTCTGGAAAGATTACTTAAAGCAATGTTCTTGTAAAGACCTTCAGTTTGGAACCTTGCTCCCCTGTGGGACATGCAAGTGGTTCTCGAGACACTAGCAAGGGCTCCATTTGAGCCGCTGTCTAAGTGTCCACTTCAAGAACTGACGATCAAAACGGTTTTTCTACTCTCTGCAGCTTCTGCCAAACGCAGAGGTGCCGTTCACGTGCTTTTGCTCAAAAAAGGCCATATACTCATGTCAGATCCAGCATTCTTGTCCAAGAATCAAATCTTAGGAGTTTCTACCAGAACTGATATTCCTTCCATCGCTCTCTACGTTTTCTGACACATCAGAGGACAGGGCCTGGTGCCCCGTTTGATGTCTCAAAGACTATATTAAAAGTACACAATCCTTACAAAAGGACCTTAAAGCCTTATTTGTGTCTTTGTAAAATCCGCATCGCACCGTTTCACATGATACGATTTCCCAATGGATTGTTCAGGCAATCACGTACAATAAAGCTGTGTTGTTCACAGAACAATCAGTTAAGGCACATCAGGTGCAAGGCATAGCTACATCAATTACACTATTTGATGGGGTTCCCCTCAGCGAGATATTTTGCGCTGCAGTATAGAAAACACTAGTTACGTTCGTCTCCGCATATCTGATCTAAAGGATATACCACACTACCAAGGTGGGGTTACAAGGGCCGTTTTTTCCAGAAGGGACCATCCCTTTTTGAGGTGAATATTCTTGTATTTTTTATTCACGTTCTCTTTTTCAGTTATGATTCTTCCATTAATTTATTAACATATTAGTGTTTACTAAAGAATTTCGACCGCTGTTTTGGCATGTTTAATTCATTTATTTTACCAACAAAATTTTTTGCCGTTGTTCAGGCACCTTTATTTTGTTTGCTTTTACTAACGAAGCTTTGCCGTTTAGGCAGTTGTTAGTTCGTTGTTTTACTAACAAAACTTGCCGGGCTTAGGCACTTTTTAGTTGATTCTTTACTAACAAAATTCTGCTGCTGTTCTGGCAGTTTCTGTTTAGTTAAACTTTATGGACGGTTTGTTCCACTCATGTTTAGGTAAACCGTGCCAGTCCTCTGACAAACCTTGTAAGTTTTCACCATGACATATTGGGCGTTGTTTTTAATTTGACTTTGTTCACTAACAGGTTCTGTTAACATGCGTTGTCGGGTGACTTACCTAATGTTTTGTTGACGTCTTGCCTCTGTTATTACTAATGGTTGTTTCCTGTTCCTTTGTTATGACTAGGGATGGTTTACTATTTTAGAGTAGTTCCTATTCAGAGGTTTTTTGTCCTGAGGAGGATGAGGAATGTAGTCCTTTAAGCAGGATAAACTAGTGCAAGTTTTGGGGACCAGCCTTTACAAAATTGGGCTTCGACCTGATTTCCCTCTTGATCCTAGGTTGCAATCTGATTGCATATTTATAGCATGGAAGGTAAGATATAACTTGAAGTAAATTTACCCCGCTTAGTGTAGCGGGGATATTTACAAGAGTTATACTTACCTTCCATGCATCGCCCGCCTCCCCTCTCATTCAGGCCTTGGTGGAATGTTAAGTGAGGGATATTAGAGGTATTATGGAGGTCAGGGCTGGGCTGGTACCTATGTTTTTACAGTCGGTTAGAAGTGCGTTTGAATCGGGTCATTGGACCAGAATGCATATTTATAGCATGGAATGTAAGTATAACTCTCGTAAATATCCCCGCTATGCTTAGCGGAATAAGTTTATACTTCTGTATTCATATGAATGATAAACGCAAGAAACTAAAGTTTTCCATCTAGCAGATGACATGATCTTGTGACTATTACATTCTAGATTTTACCACGCATCGCATGCACATGTTACGTTTAGTAACATGTGTTACGTATAGTAATTCAGCCAACGTGACCATGAATTATCGAAGTAAGAGGCATTTTCTGGGCCATTTTTTCCGTTCATTTTGCCAACTTACATCTGAGCATGAAAGTGTGGGTTGAAGGAGCATGATTTTTTATTTGTTTTTGTATGTTTCACAATATTTTTGCACTTTTTTAAACTTGCGTTTTAGATTTACTACCATTACGTTAGTACCGTAACGTTCGAAGTAGCCTAGCCTAGTTGTGCGAAAATTTCTTAATTCCGTATTAGTTTTTGGTATCGTGATATGTGTTAAGAGGCATATTTCATGTCGTTGGCAAAGAGATATCGCGATAATCGACATATCATGACAGCACTAATTCAAGAAATGATTTTATGGGAGAAAAATACACTGTAGCACTGGAACAGTGATATTTGAAAAGTGCACAAAATGCACTGTAGTTGGAACAGTGGGAATTTCAACCCCTGCTTTTTCATGCATACCAAGACAAAGTTGATAACTTAGAAATTTAATATCTCTTGAATTTATTAACATATCACAGTTGTTTCACTACAATTATGTTTGTGTGTTAGCCCTTTATCATACAGGACACAAATGTTTGACCATGCAACCGATCCTTGCAGTGACAACATTTGGAAGAAGTCTTGCTATTAAACTTGATTAAACAGATTAATTAATTTTTTCCATCTTTTTGCCTCACAGCCTTGAGGGCAAATTTGAAGACAAAGAACTTCAGGATATCCTAGACAACATACAGACTAAGAGGAGCTTCCAATATTGACCTCGCAGGTCATCACACCTGACCTTGGAGGTCATCACACTTGATCCCAAAGGCCATCGCACGTGAGCAGGCCAGATGTGAGAGTGGTTAAAGTGAGGATAGAGGACTTCAAGATGGAAAACTCCTTGACTTCTGTAGAAACAAGCTGTATGTAATAATGTGTAAGATGACTTCATTTTCTTGGAAGGACGGAGAACTCACTGACTTATATATACAAGCTGTATGTAAGAATGTATAAGATAATAGAAGGAAAGGACTTCATTCTCTTAGAAGGACGGATAACTTTTTGACTCTTCTATAAACAAGCTGTATGTAAGAATGTATGAGATAATAAGAAAGGACTTCATTTTCTTAGAAGGACGGAGAACCTTTTGACTCTTATATAAACAAGCTGTATGTAAGAATGTATGAGATAAGAAGAAAGGACTTCATTTTCTTAGAAGGGCAGAGAACTTTTTGACTCTTATATAAACAAGCTGTATGTAAGAATGTATGAGATAAGAAGAAAGGACTTCATTTTCTTAGAAGGGCAGAGAACTCGCTGACTTATAGATACAAGCTGTATTTAATAGTGTATAAGATAATAAGAAAGGACTTCATTTTCTTAGAAGGACAGAGAACTTTTTGACTCTTATATAAACAAGCTGTATGTAAGAATGTATGAGATAAGAAGAAAGGACTTCATTTTCTTAGAAGGGCAGAGAACTCGCTGACTTATAGATACAAGCTGTATTTAATAGTGTATAAGATAATAAGAAAGGACTTCATTTTCTTAGAAGGACAGAGAACTTTTGACTCTTATATAAACAAGCTGTATGTAAGAATGTATGAGATAAGAAGAAAGGACTTCATTTTCTTAGAAGGGCAGAGAACTCGCTGACTTATATAAACAAGCTGTATTTAATAGTGTATAAGATGATAAGAAAGGACTTCATTTTCTTAGAAGGACAGAGAACTTTTGACTCTTATATAAACAAGCTGTATGTAAGAATGTATGAGATAAGAAGAAAGGACTTCATTTTCTTAGAAGGGCAGAGAACTCGCTGACTTATAGATACAAGCTGTATGTAAGAATGTATGAGATAAGAAGAAAGGACTTC
The DNA here is from genome assembly GCA_020152595.1 of Chiridota heheva. Classification (NCBI taxonomy): domain Eukaryota; kingdom Metazoa; phylum Echinodermata; class Holothuroidea; order Apodida; family Chiridotidae; genus Chiridota; species Chiridota heheva. The sequence continues at coordinate 262,312 of JAIGNY010003811.1, forward strand.
ATTTTCTTAGAAGGGCAGAGAACTCGCTGACTTATAGATACAAGCTGTATTTAATAGTGTATAAGATAATAAGAAAGGACTTCATTTTCTTAGAAGGACAGAGAACTTTTGACTCTTATATAAACAAGCTGTATGTAAGAATGTATGAGATAAGAAGAAAGGACTTCATTTTCTTAGAAGGGCAGAGAACTCACTGACTTATAGATACAAGCTGTATTTAATAGTGTATAAGATAATAAGAAAGGACTTCATTTTCTTAGAAGGACAGAGAACTTTTGACTCTTATATAAACAAGCTGTATGTAAGAATGTATGAGATAAGAAGAAAGGACTTCATTTTCTTAGAAGGGCAGAGAACTTGCTGACTTATAGATACAAGCTGTATTTAATAGTGTATAAGATAATAAGAAAGGACTTCATTTTCTTAGAAGGACAGAGAACTTTTTGACTCTTATATAAACAAGCTGTATGTAAGAATGTATAAGATAATAAGAAAGGACTTCATTTTCTTAGAAGGGCAGAGAACTCGCTGACTTATATAAACAAGCTGTATTTAATAGTGTATAAGATAATAAGAAAGGACTTCATTTTCTTAGAAGGACAGAGAACTTTTTGACTCTTATATAAACAAGCTGTATGTAAGAATGTATGAGATAAGAAGAAAGGACTTCATTTTCTTAGAAGGGCAGAGAACTCGCTGACTTATAGATACAAGCTGTATTTAATAGTGTATAAGATGATAAGAAAGGACTTCATTTTCTTAGAAGGACAGAACTTTTGACTCTTATATAAACAAGCTGTATGTAAGAATGTATGAGATAAGAAGAAAGGACTTCATTTTCTTAGAAGGGCAGAGAACTCGCTGACTTATAGATACAAGCTGTATTTAATAGTGTATAAGATGATAAGAAAGGACCTTATTTTCTTAGAAGGACAGAGAACTTTTTGACTCTTATAGATACAAGCTGTATGTAAGAATGTATGAGATAATAAGAAAGGACTTCATTTTCTTAGAAGAACAGATAACTCACTGACTTATATAAACAAGCTGTATGTAAGAATGCATAAAATAATAGGAAAGAAGTCCATTTCGTAAAAGGACAGAACTCACTGACTCTTATATATACAAGCTGTATGTAATGATGTATATGATAATAAGAAAGAACTTCATTTTCTTAGAGGGATGGAGAACTCACTGACTCTTATAGATACAAGCTGTCAGAGTGGAAATTAATTATAATATTTCCCATGGTTCTAAATAAAGGTGTTAAAAATCTTCCCATGAAAAACCACGGCAGAAATAATTGTAATGTAAATAAATTTGTATATACTTCCCTCTTTCACAATTTAATGTAATTTTGTCCCTCAATTACATGGGGATGTTTTTACCACACATTTACCACATGTACTGTTGTCTATTCAAAAATCTGAAAAAAAAAAATGTATTGACTTTTTTTTCCTTCAACAATTTTAACAAATTCCCAACCTCTGCAAGCTGTTTGTGAGATCATGTAAAATAATAAGAAAGGACTTCCATATTCTTAGGACGGAGAACTCACTGACTCTTATATATACAAGCTGTATGTAAGAATGTATAAGATAATAAGAAGGGAATTCCTATTAGAAGGACGGAGATCTGACTGACTCTTAAGAAAGGAATATTTAAGCAAGCTGTATGTGACTGTGTGTATAAGATAATAAAAAGAATTTAATTTGTTAGAACTCTGGGGATGGAGAACCCCTTAGCTCTTGTGGAAAGAAGCTGCATGTAAGAGTGTTTACTATATTAAGAAAGGACTTCATTTTCCTAGAAAAGTACAAGATTTTTCTTACTGATATTGTCCTCACCTCACAGAAGACTTGAAGGTTGAACATGGCTGTATCTCTCCCTCATTCGTAGAGGATATCGATTGTTTACTATTAGATACAACAGTATACATGTACTTCTAACTTTATGTCAAAGGAGGGATTGGAAGTTTGTACTGTACTTCTTAAGTTGTAGATTCTTGTGGTCGATTATTCATCCTTGATGTTTTGTTGGAAGAGGCACTTGCCCCAAAAAGTTTGTACTGCAGTTCCTAGAATATTTTACTGCAACTTTTCTTGCACATAGGGGTACTGACAATCTTTCATAATTATCATTATAACACTTACTTATATAGTGCTTTTATTGTTTAAAACCAAAGCGCATATGAATATTTAAATAAACTGTAAATGTTTATCATGAATATTCATATTTCAATGACACTAGTGCTTGTCATGGATAAAGAAAAAAATGAGACTACGTTTGAAGATTTTTGGCCCTAAGCACCCAATTGTCCCCCTTAGACATGTCACTGATTATCTCGGCTGGTTTTGAGGATGTGAATTGAGAACGAGATATTGAATAGCTCAGGTGAAATGTCTGCTGGATTATTTGATTGCCAATGAGACAAGTCATATTTTAGGTTTACCAAGGGTACAGTGGTATAGGGTGCATGAAACTGTAGTGGTTAAGTTTGTTGAACTTATGTTCTGAATGAATGATGCTAGGTTTGATTTCTTCTATGGATGCTGCAGGATGATAATGTGATCTTAAGTTTAAAGGATTTTATTAAAAAATTGACACTACAAGGGTGTAGTATGTAGATAATTTATATGAGGTGAAAACAAATCTGAAATGCTTGTTTTGCTTACATGTGTGCTCTTCTGTAACATACTGAAAACCCAGTGTAAAATAACAAAAGCTGTTACGAGCCATGTATGTACTAGTAGGGAGTGCATTAGCACAGTGGCTAGGGTGTAAAGTCTCATACTCTAAAAGGTGCTGGTTGGAATCTCAGCCGAGGTGATGTGCTGTGTTCTTTCGCAACTTGCTCCAGTTCACTTACTTGTGAAGTGAGTACCAGTTTCAGCTGAGGAGTTAGCCTCCAATGGATTGGTATTCAGTCCAATGGGATCGTGTATGGGAGTCAGTGGCACCAGGATTTTGTAATGGGGGGGCAAGGGGCAAATTTGTATTATGGGAGGGCAAAATCCTATAAAACAGACAAAATATGTCACTATACAAAAATTTCTGGTGGGAAAGTGGGGTCAAAGTGATCTCATGGGGGGGGGGGGGGGAATGCCCCCCGTAGCGCCACCACTGCCTACCATCTATTTAGTACCATGTAAATTGGGTATAAGCCCTTGCCTTATAGATCCTTGGGGCTTCATGGGATTTAAGTATGTACCAGTAAAGTACAAATGTTGACAGTCATGTCAGATGGTGACCAAAATCCTACTGATTTGGTGAGAGTACATGGCAATACACATTTTTGATCTCACAAACTCACGTTGAAGCAAATGTCAACAGGTTTTAACAAGCATTCCAAAATATTTACCCCTGCTTGTTTGGCAAATTAGGTGTTGGATGCCTGTAGGTTAAGAGGATTAAGTTGTTGATGATGTGACCCATTCACTTGGGGTTACAACATGCATTTATTTAGAATTACTTCTGCATTTTCCTGTTTGCTATCATTTATGTGTGCTGTAATTTGATTAGTTGGTTTACCAAGGTTTATAATGTCCCAACACACCTTCATTGGAGTATTTATGCCAAGCCACCCATGGACGTTTTATTAACCAGGTGTGGAATACTGGTTGGAGACCCACTGGGAATCAAACCCTGGACGCTAGATTAGAAAGCTGAAGCTTTACCGCACTGCCACTTAGGTCTCTATTTGATTGCACAATAGCTTGCTACGTTTGTTTAGATGATCAAGCATAATAGAAATAAACATATGGCACCAGCAGGGGTTCTACCTCTAGAATGCTTGGCACAGGGTTGGTATATTGACATTTAAACTCAAATTAGAAAAATGTTTTTTTTTTTTTTTTTAAAAAAATATTACTTGGCTTTTTCTGAATATTTTGCTTTTTAAGGCTTTATGATAGTTGAGACTTGTTTGCCCCCCACATTATAATGATAATAAATAAATAATAATAAATTGGTGCAAACTTGTATTTGGCTTAATTTTGACCTTTTCCGAAAATGTTAAGGGAGATTAAAATGCAAGTAGAATTTTATGATGATATTCAGACTGATATTTTGCATGTTAAAGATGTTACATAATAACAGTTTTTTGCTTTGCAGTACATTTGACCGCTCGCAGAAACGGGACAACCTACCAACCCTGGGCTGTTTGGGATAATTTGTATCGATCTGTTACGGAGTGATAGGAACATTTTTTTGTGCATGCAACATATCTTTTGAATTGTATGATAAATGGTTTGTAAAGGTGGAAAGGAAGGGGAGGGGGTCTGAATCCTGGTACATGTTGATATACAGTGTGTATGTATATATGTATATATATATATATATATATATATATATATATATATATATATATATATATATATATATATAAATGTGTATATATATATGTAATGTATATATGTATATGTATATACATGTGTGTGTGTGTGTGTGTATATATATGTATATATATATTTATATATATATATATATATTCATATATATATATATATATATATATATATATGTATACATATATTTATATATATATATGTATATATATATATCATATATATATATTATATATATATATATATATATATATATATATATATATATAGATATTTCTTAAATAGTGGGATTTCATACTTGTTGATGAGGTAAAATAAAACTTTCGAAAGCCATTGTCACAATACTTTCGATTCTCTTTCTTTTTGCTGTAATATAAGATCTAGAATAAAAAAGATGAGTTCATCTTATCTGTCTTATGACCTTAGAAACTTTATGGAGTTGTGGTACATCTAGGCTTTGTGGAGAGAGGGGTGACTTTGTGGAGAGGGGGCTTGTAGAGAAGGGGCTTTGTGGGGAGAGGGAGCTTTGTGGATAGAGGAGGTTTGTGGAGAAGGGGCTTTGTGGAGAGGGAACTTTGTGGAGATGGGGTTTGTGGAGATGGGGTTTGTAATGATAGGTGGCTTTGTGGAGAGGTGGCTTTGTGGAGAGGAATTTTTGGAGAGGGGGATTTTTGGAGAGTGGGAGATTTTTGGAGAGTGGGGGCTTTTGGAGAGGGGATTTTGGGAGAGAACAGGCTTTGTGGAGAGAACAGGCTTTGTGAAGAGCAGGCTTTGTGGAGAAGGGGGAAATATTTAATTGCCTCAAAAACGACCTTTTACCAAACTCTCCAGACCTCTTTGGTAAAATGTATACACCATACCTTTTGGGGACCTGTGAGGGGGGTGGGAGAACGACCGAGGCAATCCTCATGGCTACACCTAATTGTGATTTTAATTCTTACCACTGAACAAAATAGTGGGAATACATTCTCATTTTCGATTACACTCTAGTCACCGTAGCACCCGCCAGGGCATCATGGTATGGCCGTGACACGTATCTAAATCAACAATTTTAATTTGATTAACTTTCGGGCCTGCTTTGTTTACCAATCGTGTCTTCGGCAAATTCAGTATGCAGTGGCACTTATTAATAGGTCACTACGTACATCCGTAGTACTTTAAAAAGGATTCTGAAACGGCAACGTGTCGTGAAATATTGAGATGAATGTTAAAGTTTCTGATTGGTCGATATATTTGCATAAATACTGACAAGCCAAGTTAGCCAACCAATCGCTGCTGTAGCATGAGGTCAGCCATAGCTTAACAACTTAAAGGATAAGTTCAGGGGTTAAGCCAGTCCTATCTTATATGAGAGATGACTTAACAGGAAACAGAATAGTGAAGAAAACATTCAAAAATCTTTTCCCATTAAGGACATATCTAAGTTTAAAGTTTGGTATCATTTGTGGAGAACGACTGAGATCAGACTAGTTGTGAGATTCCTCAAAATCTGTATGTATTCTATTATATTTCGTCTTGCGATTTTGTAGCTTAAAAACCATGGGATAGTAAAACTGAATCAAGTAAGGTTGTTTATAATATACTACCTGAAGAAAGTACGAGGAAAAATGATTTAAAGAGTAAAAAGTAGAAATAAACTTTCTTTAAAATACATTAACAATTGTTAAGAATGTGAGGTTAAAAACACCAACTTTCCATAGTAAACTACCACACCAGTCATTTCTACACAGATAAGACGGAGCTTTAAATCTGAATATCTACTTAATGGAATAAGATCTTTTAACGCTTTCTTCACCATTTTGTTTCCTTTGAAGATCTCTTTCATATTAGATAATATTGCTTGACTACTTAGGACTAATCTTTTAAAGATGCGCTAGACCAAAAAGTGAAGGCGTATTTTCAGGGGTCATCCCACGCAACGGTATAGTAATTTTATGTCTAATATGAATATTCAAGTCACCTTGGCCTTCACGTTGTCTGTTAGCTATGGAGGCATGAAGTTTATCGATCTCTTGCAGTTTTGTAGATATATTTGTGTAATTCGCAAAAATGAGTGCCCTCTACGAAGCGCGAGCGTTGCGGCATGGGGTTTAGGGGTTCGCTGAAGGGTGGGATCTAGGGCGAAGCCCTGGTAGGGTCCAGGGGGGCTAAGCTTCTGGAAGCTCTGTGATTTTCATTTCCAGAGGCTTTTCATGATGAAATATAAGCTGTAAATGATGATTTTTAAAATCCTCAAGGGGCCTCTTACTATCAATTCTCAGGCTATTCATTTCCGATTATTATTCCAGCATGCTGTTTGATTTGCTTTCGTTAGTAGTGTCATTTTGTTTCCCGAGCTTAGTAAGCTACTGCGGTTTTTATTAAATTACAGAGAAAAAACAAACTTGTGATTTGCAAAAATCGGAAAATTCAGGATTATATTATTCTGGAAAAGGGAGAAAAGTTAATGATTTATACAGTATAACAATTTTTCTTGTCCTTTTCTCTCCAAATATCGGACCTACTTTTTATGATCTTTGACCAACATGTTTTGATTATTGGAGTGTGTCTCCAGAGGCGGCGGAACCGGGTCCCCTCCTTCCTCCCGCTTATCTTAAAAGAATAAAAAGTACCCCTTTTCAGAGGAAAAAGTAGTACCCTTTTCAGAGAGGACATGTGCCATTTTTCAGATAATTAGCGTGCTCAAACATTTAAAAACTTTTCGCTTTAGATTATATATCCGATCATTTTAATGAAGAAGGTAACACAAATATCGCACTACAAGAGACTAAATTTGTGAAATTTTACCCGTCTTGCATGCATAAAATGTACTTCTAATTTTCCCTATAGACAATCTTTGAGGCAAACAGCCCTACATCTGCTCATTGAAATTTTATCTGCTGAAGAAAAGCAATTACATTTTCCTACCTTTGTTTTGCCTGCTTATAATCTGTGAAAATACTTTAATAAATAATCTTTAAAATTTACGGGGCAAATCTTACAATGGGGACCCAAGCCCTTGTCATAGACTAGCGTGCACTCCTCCACCGACTTTTCAAAGTTAAAAAATCACCCTTTAATGAGCAGATGAGTGTTCACACCGTGTTAAAGATCATCCCCTGATTATAGCTGGTATTTTTACTGACAAAATAACTATGCTTTAGGAATCTTGATATAGGGCAAAAAGTGGGGCGATAATTGTATTACGACCCCTCTCTCAAAAAGTGAAGGGGATATATACCCCCCCTCCCTACCACTTCCTCGAGGATCTATAATCTCCTTTCACAAACAACGCAGAAAAAAAACCCTCCCGTATCACCTTCGACAGCCTTACATAATTATATCATGCATGGGCATATACTCGCACATGTGAAAAGGATGACTTCAGAAAGTGTCACCTCACTTAACCTCCTGCTACGACTATGGCGGCGGGTCATCGCCATGCAGGTGCAACGAATACTAGCGCAGCAACGTATAATTTCCCTGATGTTACCATGCTCACCTATATGCATGATGGTACCAGTATCGAGCGCGACATGGCATATGAGCAAATAATCATTACAAAATTAAATTTAAGCTGCGATTTTAAATCAGGTTGAAGAATATTTGTCAGTTTCTAATAACGCCTATAAATATTTAAGGTAACTATATTTATCATACAATCCTTAATGTGATAATACAGCTCTTGCTAAATGTGCAAATCATACCCGAGTTTCATCATCGTTTTATTAATATCATTTGTTCAGTTTTAATTAGACGTGAGTTGGGCCCAATCTCTTACGTTTTGGTTAAAGGACAAAGTCATGATACATCATAAACAATGGGCAGCGCCATCTACTTTTAAAGCGATCAATATGGACTCTCTTTTATCGTACAAAAATAATCTGCAGGCATAGTATAGTGACCTTCGCTTCTAAGATTTAAGAGCATGAAGAGATACCGCAGTATGCTGATTCTATATTGATCAATAAGATACCGTAGTAACTATATTTTCTTTATATAGCTCCTTGCTCTTTTCTTTAACAACTTCCTGGTCCATCTAAATCAATCAAAGACGATCCTAACCCACTTTTTACATCTTAAATTTAATAATAGCTTATAGAACAAAAGGTGATAAAGTTTTCCAAATTAAAAGCCAATTTGCAATGTTTTTAAATTCTTGGAGCAAATTTAAAATCCCGTGACCAGGCAGCCAGGGTGACGAGTTAAACTTTTTACCTCTTGATTGACGAAAACACATTTGTTTTCATAATCTATCAATTTTTAATTTCTATTTTGAATCTTTACTGGGAAAATATCTCTCAAAATATGAAGATTTAATTGCGGTACTCTGTAAACAATAGAAGAACCGTGATTTAATGACGGAGTGAACATTTCACTGTTTTATTAATATCCTCTTGATGCGAAATATAAAAGTGAAATATCGTTAGCTTTTAATCCTCAATATATACTGCTAAAAAGAATATTAAACAAAATGACAAACTTCTACCTTGTTTCATTCTCCCACCTTGACCTTCATATTCTTCAATTCCATCAAAGACAATTAATATAAATGTAACACTAAGTTGACCTTAAAGAAATACTTTTTCGTAGGCCCGCCACATTGGATTATGACATTTCAGAGCTGCGTGCACGGGAAGTAAATTTTCATAGCAGCGGTAATCAGGTATACAATGAAATATTATGAAAATGCTACAGTAACCATCTTTTTTTCTTTTTCCTCAGATCAAAGGGTCGATTGGTGCAGGTCGCATTGACAGAATAATTTGCCCTATCGAAAACTACGATGAAAGAGTAAAGTTTGGCTTTTTGCGGTTTGTTTTGTTCCAGAAAGGGAAAATTTTGAATAGTTGTGCGATGTTTTCTAAAACGTGCCTTCTAATATCTTTCGGATGATGGTATGTTCAACAGGGGTTGACCTGAGGTTTTGGCCCCTTTTTAGGACGAAGTAAAAAGGTGTTTTGCACCCTCACCGAATGACTCAAATTAATATTGGTATTGGCCAAATGTAAATTAGTTTCTTATAAAACATTTTCTGAAAAATAACTGTCTAATATGGACATGCATCATAGTCAAGATCTATCCCTTCTCTACCATTCCTGATATTTTCAACTTCTGAGCTTCCCTGTCCCGTGAAATATGACCTCTCGAAAATATTGTATTTGCCTTTTCTCTAGGGGCTCTCATTTGGGGCTGGCGGTTTGTTACCTAATTAATTCTGTGCTACAAAATGATGCAGTGAACGAGTCTATGGTAGCACGGAACTAATTATATGCCCCGTTGAATCCTAATACTTTATGATAAAAACGTGTTTTTGTACCACAAAGCGAAAAGTTTGGCAAATTTTGTAATGCTTTCTGAAAAGCACAATCTAATATCTTTCAGATAAGGAGAGTTTCAAATGGGTTTACTGAAGGTTTTGGGCCCGAAGCCTTAGAATTACCCTTATCTCACCTTTTTCTGAACTTGGTTTTAATCAAATTATATATATTATTTGTCGAGACATATTCCTTTCATATACCGAAATTTACAAGTATTCATAGGTGTAGGAACCAGGGAGGGTGAGGTAGGAGAAAAAGGTGGAGGGGAAAGGGAAAGAAGAGGGGGAGCTGTCACATCCTAGTTTTTGCAAAAAATGACAAAAGTTCCCCTTTTCAAATACAATTACTGTCAAAAGTGCAAGAAGTGGTGGAATGCGCACACACTTTTATATAAAAAAATTGGCAAAAGTATACCTCTTTCAAAATGAAGTGCCCCTTTTACTTTGTCGTTTTGGGTTCACTAATTCTATCTACGAACTGGGCGGGGCATATGTATATGACTTGGGAAGTGCTCTCTAATAAATCTCCCGCCCCTTCCCCCCCCCCTCCCCCTCCCCCGCTCACACAAACACACTTTTCGAAAGCTCCTGTACCCCTGCCTGTCAGCCTGTCTTGAGCTAGTTTCTTCGCAAAAATGCAGTCCTTCAACACTTCAAATACCCTACGGATTACTAAGTTCGCCATGCTACCTTATGGTCAGTTTGTTCCTAATAGGGAGTTGTAAAAGGCTAGGATGCATGTAGTCTGGCTGCACCACGGATACAAAATGTATCTTCCTTTGCACGGGCACTTTTCCGACGTTTTTTCTGTAATTGTTTTATTTCTTGAAAAATAACAACACAGGGGCGGCGGAGAGTTCAAAATATTAGAGAGGGGGACGGAGGGTTCAAAATATTAGAGGGTGGGGGACTAATGAAGTCAGGTGAAATGTGATAGCAATATTAAGGGGGTAATGAGATAGGGTAACATGATAACACATGTTTACCTAAAATTATTGGGGGCTGAAGCCGCCAGTCCCCTTGTCAGATAACATATGACTGTGTACTGTAGCCATATGCATCCGCTGTATAGTATTGCAAGTAGTGTATAGCATGTAGGGCATAATGAGTGAGATGTTTATCTCACTACCAGTCTCCCGGCTCCGCCTCTCCTGCAACATAATGAACTTCTGCTCGAACTGTCGAATCTGGCCATTAGATCGATAATTTCTCGAAATCCAGGTTTAAAACTTTTCTTGAACCCATAGCTATTTTTGTATCACGTTTTTAATGTGTGTGAAATTGTCTACAATCATTTGATCTTCGTCTATATGCAGGGACGCGCGGTATATTGTGGGTACCGACCGTACATGGTGCACGGGTTTCGTTGGCTAATAACCCAGGCTTATAACGCTTCGAGTGCTGAAGCTGTATACAGTGGCGTATAGAAAAGACTTTCTCTTCGGGAAGGAAGGGGAGGGGTAAAAATCCACAACAATTTCCTATTCCAAGTTACCGTTACCGAAAATTTTGCGGAACAAGTCAGATATACTCAGAAAAAAAAATGAGCAAAAGGTCAAATATTTTGAGTAGAATCCAGAAATTTGTAGGAAAACTTGGAAATGTTTTAAGGAATAAATCAGATATCGTAGCCAGAATTTACGGACATGCAAAATATCGCACGTAAAGTAACGTTAACGTCATGCAGCATACGTCACACACAAAAATGAAATCAAAATTATTCATCTCAAGTACGCTGGTTTTTCACAGTACACGCTCGCACTCCGAAAAACGTCTCAACGTACGGCTGCCTTGGTTTGATTATTGTAATTATTTTTTCATTACCGGTTTAGAAAAAATCACCTATATGGGCAGAATAATCAGATAGTCCTATAGGCTTATTGCTAAGAATTTCTCTATTTTCTTTCCCACAAAATGTATCAAATTGAAGAAAATGTCGTTGAATTACAGAATTAAAGGATTAGTTCAGTGGTCAAACAAGTTTGTCTTATGAAAGAGGACTTGAAAAGAAACAAAACTTTGTTTTACTTTTTTAATATTTGAATTACTTTTCCTCGAAATTTCTTCTGTTAGTGAATTATTATTACCCTGTGGCCCTGTAGGCCCATATATTTGTTTTCCTACTTTCCATACTAATGTTTTTTAAAGTTTACGGTTCATCAGTCGAGAAAAGATAATATTTACATTCTTTTTCGTTCAATCTGAAAATAATGGGTTGAACGCTGATTTGGTTTAGGCCTATACCAGTATACTTGAATTTTATCACAGCATTTATCAAACCTAGCAGCCTACCAGCACCTCTCATAGTCTTAAACTGTTAAAAACGATTTAATTATTTTCAAGCTGCATATGTTCAAACAACTTTCTTTTTTTTTTGAGGGGCGCCGGATATTTCCATAAAGTTTGTAGAACAGAAATTCATTTTTGATTGTTTTGTTATCCTGATGAAAGCGATCGGTCTTCTTGGGAGAAAGGATTACAACATTTCTAAAAACCGATTTTTAAAAGTTTTTTTCTGAAAATATCCGACGTTTTCCTTAAAATTTCTTCAGCTTTTTTCCAAAATATCTGACTTTCTCAATATTTTCGACGGTTTTGCCAAAATATTTGAAGTTTATCCTCGAAATATCAAAGTAACTCTTCTTCAACATTGTCGAATTATTTCATGAAATTCTTGAAGTTGTTCCTCAAAATATTCGACTTTTTTTCTCCAAATTTCCGAAGTAGGCCTATAATCTAAAATTCTAGACTTCAAAATATCTGACTTTCTCAATATTTTCGTCGGTTTTGCAAAAAATATCTGAAGTTTATCCTCGAAATATCAAAGTAACTGTTCTTCAACATTGTCGAAATATTTTAGAAAATTTCGAAGTTTTTCCTAAAAATATTTGACATTTTCTCTAAAATATCGAAAGATTTTTATTCATTGTTTTTGAAAATTAAAATAACATATTTTCCCCTCAAAATGTTCATAGGGGAGGGGAGGAGGTAGCTTGGATTCGGGTTAACAAAAAGAAGAAAAAGACTAGCTTTGCCATTGGGAGGAGGCGGGGTTACATGGCTATATTATGGACTCCAAGAACTTAAGTGTCTCAATTTTCCTCTTGGTTTAAATTAACTTGCCCATGATATTTAGTCGGTGGGCCAACCGTAGACCCCCCCCCCTCTCTCCTTCCCTTAGGGATTTTCATCCACTACACTTTTTAGTTGGTCTGGGCCCTCGGCAATCATTTTCTGCTTCTTTGCTATTAACTGATGGCGGGTGTGAGTGCCAGGGCGTTGTCATGGCAACGCTTAAAAGAGAAACTGGAATTTTGAGAAAATGGCATATTTTTGTAACTGGATAACATATCAGAACACTCTAAGTGTTCAGGTATATAGATTTGTTGCTGCCCAGTTGATTGCTATCAAGGTTTGAGTCATTTCAGGTCGTGTTCATGTCTTTAAGGACCGTTGTCATGGCAACGCCATGATGAAGAAATGAATTTGAGAAAAAATGTTATTGCTTTGTTTAGATTTGAAGCTGCTGGTTGGTTGCAATCAAGATCTGGGTCATTCACGGTCAAAGTTATACCTTTAATTGGGACTTTTGTCACTAGCGGGGCGTCGGAGGGAGAGGGAGGGGGCATGGGTGTAGCCTCCCCCATTCATTTTTGTTAGTGTTGTTCGCCCCCCTCCCATCAATGAAAATTGTATATTTTGCCCCTGCCCCTCAGTCATGAATGTTAAGTATTATGTAAATTGGGTGTGAACCCCGCCCCTTCCTTAATTTAAATCCCACACCCGCCACTGGTTGTTGCTATGGCAACGCCAGGATAAACTAATGAATTTGAGAAAATGCCATAACATTGATTCATAATACATATGGCCCCTTGATGACGTCATGCGCCGCAGCTCAAATCACATCTCACACTGGGTACCAGATACGTTTGATCTGGCTGCTGCTAAGAAGGCCTACGGAATGTTGTGGTCGTATGCAATGCCATCATTCGACTGGGGGTATTCCACATGGCATGCGCATACATCGGTGCATTAGGAAAGTATATGAAAGGGAGTGGATTTGTGGAAGTGCTAGTTGAATCTGCAGTGTGTGCAAGTAGTTCCATCAGAAAAGTCATGAATGGAAAACACTACAACAGGGCCAGGTATGTTATCAGAACATCGATGGAAGCTCTAGAACGGCTTTTGTGGGCTTCATTTCAAGATGAAGATGGATAAGTCATCGGTGAGCAGGAAATGAAGCTGATGTCAGTTCCGGCAAAAACACCAAATTTGAACACTTGTCCGCTGTCAAGCAAAACTCCAAACGGAAGGATTGGATACAGAAGTATGATGAGTATAGAGCGAAGGTGCGTGCTGGAGAAAAGGGCAAAACGGCACAATTCTGGCTAGGTTACATGGATAAGGCATGACTCCTGATGCGTTTCTTGCTGGCTTGAGGGCTACAAAGATCAATGATATCACCTTGCACATGGCCTGTCTAGATGAAATGTGCCCTCTTTTCTTCAGTCAAGAGAAGCCAAACTATGCAAGGTATGCATCACTATACTTAAACACACTTCTTAACCTGCCACACACACACATCCTGGTGCAATGGAGCTACTTAAAAAGAAAGGAATGAGTGTGAATCGCTCTGCAGTTCCTAGCTCTCGCAATGCTGTGTACATAACAATAGAACAGACATACAACCGTCATACTAGTAGGCATGGTCCAGGAATTATTGGCTTCAGTCGCAACTTGGCAGCGTACCATAGGTATAGTTTTACCAAGGATGTGTAGAAGCTCCTTGGTTTTACTCGGCATGCACGAGCTGGCTATCTAGAGGTAATCATGAGCTAGTGTATCTTTTTTTAGGGGTGGTGCAATTGTTAAATTTCCATATAGACGGGTTTTGTGGTAAGGCGGGAAAATAGTTTTGATATGCATTTTTTAGGAACCATTTCTATAAATTTGCCAAAAAAACTAAGAAAAAATATGCAACATTTTCTGCAATTTATGAACAGTATAAGGTTTGAAAGAATTATTATAGTTGACATAATTTTCATATTTGCAAAGGGGTAGGGGGAGAGATCTGGCAAGTTGAAAGGGTTGCAAGCAATTTTTAGCAGATTGTTTTGTAATTTGATCCCAAAAACATATTAGTGCACTATCCCTTTATTGCTATTTATCACATTGGAGCGTTTTGTTTATCTTTGTCATGTTTAGTTTGTTAGGAAACCTAATTACATTTCAAGCTAGAAAAATTAGCCACATAAAGTCCTACATTTCTGCTCAATATGGATAGTGGTAAACTTTATATGCCGCTGAAATTAAATGTTTGTTTTACATTTCGAATGTATGTAAAGTTCAAAAAGTCAACCATATGTGTTCTGTAAGATCTTATTTTACTTGCATCTGTTTCAGGCAACACTTGACTTGGCTGGCATCGGAAATGATGAGGTGAGCAATCACAAAGATGTCAACCCATCAGAGATTGTAAAAAGGTGATTGTGCCGTGCGAAACATGATGACTGCCTTCCAGAACTTTATCGATCCTTTCAAGGTGCCTGATGCAGACAATTGTTTTGTATATTATCAGGAAGACCAGTTTCAGAAGCAATAGCCAGTGACTTGCTCACTGTTGACACAAAGGGCACCAATGCATATAAGAATTTTGTACAAACGACACTAGTGAAGAAGACAGTCAGCTTTCACACGCCTATTAAAAAGCTGAGCTTGAAGACGTTTGCATCAATGGCAGCGAAAATCACTGTGAGCAGCACTGCAAAGAAGACTAAGGAACTTGTTGCAGAAAGAAATCTTTTTGGACAGCTCATACTCCTTGCAATGAAAAATGAACTATGTATGGAGAAGGTGATGGCATACCCACTTGGCCCAGTGCCTTGGAGCCTCGCCACTGCTGATGGAGCACCAGTCAAAACAGACAAGGCAAAATTGCTACACAAACTGGAAGAAGGTCACACATTGACAAACACGCCAGATACTGCCGTCCATGTTATTGATGCAAATGCAATGCTCCAAGCACTCACTCAAATCCCAGGAACCTTTGGAGAGTTGGCTTAACGTATCTTTGCACAGCTCCCAAATGCTACCCGTGTTGACTTTGTCAGAGATACATACCAGCAACAGAGTATCAAGAATATAGAGAGAGATCGCTCTGGCACATCTTAAGAATTTATCATACATGGTCCCTCACTAGAGTACTACGTGACTACAAGCAACTTATCTGTCTAATTCTACAAGAATAGAAGCAAGACAAGTTCGCACCGAAACTGAAAGGGCGGCAGGTGATGTTTGTCTGTGGAGAGAGCTGTGGGTGCCTAAGTAGCCGAGATGGACACACAACCGATGTAGAAAAGGTCCCAAATTTGCGATCCAAACAGGTGTGTTACCTATTTAAGATATCTAAACTGCACAATGATTACGTTACTTTACTTTTTCTTATCTTACCTTACCTTTCCTCACTTTTTTTATTTAGCTTTACTTTACTATACTGTACTTCATTTATTTTACTTTATCTTACCTTACCTTACCTCACTTTACTTTACTTAGCTTTACTTTACTATACTGTACTTCATTTATTTTACTTCACCTTATCTTGCCTTACCTTACGTTACTTTACTTTACTAAAATATATTTACATTTGCTCTTCTTTTTTAGGAGGAGGCTAACACCAGAATGATACTTCACTGCTGTCATATTGCAACACATTGTACTGATTCAAGCGCCATCATAGTTCGGTCATCTGATACAGATGTATTCCTGATGCTGATGAAGTTTTCACAGAATATCAGGATACCACTAATTATGGACACTGGTGTTGCAGACAAGCGACGGTTGATTGACATCAGGTCAGCAGTTCGGGGCATTGGCAACAATCTTTGCAATGCATTGCTTTCACTCCATGCTTTCACCGGCTGTGATACTATTAGTTCATTTGTTCGTAAAGGCAAAGAACTTTGGTAAAGGCAAGGTGGGACCCCTGCGTGTGCTGCAAAAAAAAGAACGCAATATATTCCTGTCTTCACAG
This sequence comes from Chiridota heheva, assembly GCA_020152595.1. Lineage (NCBI taxonomy): Eukaryota > Metazoa > Echinodermata > Holothuroidea > Apodida > Chiridotidae > Chiridota > Chiridota heheva. The sequence continues at coordinate 278,987 of JAIGNY010003811.1, forward strand.
GTTTGGATACAAGCTCTACTCTCAATCCAGGAACGTTCGATGATCTAGAAGCATTCACATGTCTTTTATATGGGGCAAAGTCAGGTGTCAAGGACATCAACAACTGAACAAGCTGCGGTATACCATGTTCTAACACGTTACACACCAACCAATGTGTAGAAGCTCTTTGCACCAACGAACCAGCTACTGTCCAGTGAAAGTGGCGTCGACCTAAGTTTGCTTCCACCCTGCAGATTCTCCTTAAGGATGCATGTTGTCCGTGCCAATGATCAGGCTCTCATATGGAACCAAGCTGATTTGGCATATCCGGAATTGCAAAGCCCGACGATGGTCATGGATGGGTTCTACGGGGAGACAAATTGGAGTACCAATAGACAGAAGATGAAATGCTACCAAAGGAACTGATCGATTTAGTATTGGAGCAGGATCATGAAGAAAATGACACTGAAGCTGACTACTATAACATGCAAGAATATATGTTTGATGATGATGAGGAGGAGGATGATGACTTATATAAATTATAAGAGAATTGACCGCATGTGGAATACCATTTCATATGACTATATTTTTTATTGATTAGTAATATTCATTTTCAAAGCCTAGCTACACTAATAATAAATCGGGTTCTTAGCCACAAATCCACAGAAGAACAATTTTTCTGCTTTTCCAAAAATGTCCACCACAAAAAATCTTAATTAAAGGTGTTGAAAAAAGCCACAAAGACGCAGAAAGCTTCATCTAATGTCTGTATACTGCATACTACTTTCCAAAACAATTCCACATTGTAGATATTCATATCCCTAATATGAATCCTGTTCACTGGTTTCTCATAAGGAAAGCATCTTAACGGGTCTACAGTAATCTATAGCACTACAAAGATGTCAAGTTGACGTGAAAATCACCATGAACACCTTAATATGCTTCCTTTAGGACCCCAGCTTTCAGTGAAGTTACAGATCAGCATTTCGTCTTCTCAGTCTTGTCAGTAGGTAACCAAAAACATGCATGTATCTAAAGTAACACATTAAAGTATGTTACAAATATGATAATGGTTTGTAGAACACTGTAAGACAATTTGATGTAAATGAACATTCCTCTAGGCATTGCGATTTAGCATGACTGTATTTAAGGACCCAAATATTGATTGCAATCAACCGGCTAATCTAAAATCTATACAGGCCTATACATATATCATTATATTGTGATTTCATATCATGTTGTAGCGTATTACAACGAAGATGTGACCGGGGATATGACATTTCCAAATTGACCAATTTGAACTTTTTTCACACAGTTATCATGGCAACTTTTATGATTGGGCATGATTGTGACCTTACACTACATCCCTATATGCCAATACACTAGCGTTGTTTACTTAGATATATATGACAATTTTTTTAAAATTTTGATCACGGCATTGACATGGCAATTGTCCTGATTGGGCATGACCGTGACCTTAAAAGACCCAGATTTTGATTGCAATTTAATGGGCAGATTCAAATATATGTATACTTAGACACTGGAATGTGTTTTTATGCTGTAAAGTTTCAAAGATATGACATTTTCTATCAAATTCAAGCTTTTTGTCACCGAGTTGCTAAGGCAAAGGTCATAATAAGGCATGATTGTGACCTCAAATGACCTAGATCTTGATTACAACCAATATGACAGCTTCAGATATTTATACTTAAACATATATGTGTTTTAATGTTGTTTACTTACAAATATATGTCATTTCCTTAAATTCCATTTTGTATCACTTCGTTGCCATGACAACGCCCTGGCGCTCACACCTACCATTAGTTTAATGGCAAACAAGCACAAAATGATTGCTGAGGGTTCAGACTAATTGAAAAGTGTAGTGGTTTAAAACCCCTAAGGGGGAAGGGAAGGGGGGGTGGTTTGATATATTGGCCCACTGACTGATTAGTTAGATGCGCCCAAACGATCTAAAGATAGACGGTGCATGGCTGGAGTATAGCCAATCAATTATCTCAGTCCACTCCACATTTTTTAGAAAGAAAAATGCTTTCCTTTCTGTTCTATAGTAGGTGATTTTCTCCTTTTTATGGCGCAAAACGCTTGAATAGGTTGTTTCTGAAAAGGATAAATTCATAGAACTTCAGATAGCATGCATTTCCCCTCGCTAGCCTGGTCAGGAATTATACTTCAAACCCCGTCAACAACCAATGCCTATACTTTTCTTCCTATTTAGCAAAGCTTTGGTGGAGGTACTACCCGGACCCCAGCAAGTAAATTTCATCCTCAGCACTTATTCTTCACTATATATATATATAGGCTCTATGATTTATATAATTTGGAGGGAATTTGAACTTTCTTCAGTTTTAGAGGTGCTATAATCGCATTTTTATCATTATTCTTTTTATTGTTCAAAAGTAGAGGATCTGCAGTATCTCCCCAAACCCCAGCAGTCAGTCCGGGAGCATGCCTATTAATAGGGACATTTATAGCACACGAGAACATTGAAGTTATGCAGCCATATTGTTCAGATGTTGCGATAAAATGTCATAGTTTCTCATTTTTTCTACTTTGAAAAATTATAGTAAAAATCATTGTGTTGAAAAGCATTTGAATTTTCAAAATGGCTGTTTCGCGCCTAAAAGCATAGCTTTATTGTTTATTATTTCTAATATTTCCAAAACGGCGTGGTAAACTTATATAATTGGAGTGAATTTTTTTTAGCCACGACACGGTAATGAAAGTATATTCATGAGTTTTAAGTTTCTCCTAGCAATGATATTTTCCCCAGATGTATTTCAAATTTGAAATAAGTAACATTGCTAAAGGCTTTAACTTTAGGATAGCAAAGATCATGGAAATATCACAAAATTGCGACTTCCATGTAGCAAAATGTTCCCATTTTTAGGAATATTTATGTTCTCATTAATAGGCATGCTCCCGGACTGGCAGTCAGGCACTTGCAATTCTGCTTTAGGAATTTACTTCTACCAATTTGTGCAATAAATTGGCTCACCAATTAAAACGTCGATGTTAAACCTACATACACAATCTACTGTATGTATTGAACATAGGCCTAAATATAATCTCAAACACCAAATTGACTGAAAAGAGAAATGAAATATCTTATTAGACTTTGTATATAATGATAGTTTTTAAATACCGTATTTTCCAGTATATCATAGGCGGCGGAACCGGAGCCGGAGGGGGAGGGCCTAGCACCCAATTATTTTTCGGGGGGAGGGGGGGGGGGCTGATTTCTGATTATATTAGCTTAGGGGTTGAATTTGCCATTTCCGAGCATCTAGAGGGTTGAAATATATGAAAAAATTTAACCAATCCCAGATACATTGGCAATATAGAATTTTGTGCATGGGAAGTGGCGGGGGTGGTAAAGACTTTGCTGTGAAATTTCTTACAGGACTATGAGTTAAAAGCTTGCCGCATACCCCACCCCATCCTCTCCATCCACCGCCTATGAAAACATATATGAATATTGAACAACTTTGCCTGTCTCAAGAAATGTCAAAGCAAAACAGCTAGGGAACTGCAGACATAGGCATATTTGTTTTGAAATGGGATAGGGAATGGGAATGGGATATTCTCTCCACTTTTTATTCCGTTTTATCTTACCTTGCAGTTTATCACCAAAATTTAGTTTTATATCTTCATTTTCCGGGATTCTCTCTCTGTGGATGGGTATCTGCTTCGTTAAGATCGTTCATTTGTTTTTTCTTACCCTTCCGTTCTGACCAGACTTTCGCGCCTTATTGTTACCTGAACAGCGGTTCTTCTATAGTGGTTCCGCGATTTGTTTTCTAGTTGCCTTGGGTCTCTCGGCCCTTGTTTGTTTTATTCATCAACGCTACTGCCTTGACATTGACCCTCCCTCCCCTCCACGTGACCCACCTGCTACCTCTATTGACTGTTCAACAGCCCCAGTCCTCAAAATTATAATAATACAGGCCACCAATAAACCAGATAGTTTTTAAAGAGTTTCCCTATTCTAATTCACAAAGCGCTCCAAGGCCTTGTCGGTACCATCCCCAGACAGATTCTCCACCCTCAGATCTGGCGATCTCCTGGTGCACTGGAACAGGGACACTCAAACCACCACCCTCCTCACCACCAAAACCCTAGCAAAATACCGGTATTGACGTTACAGCCTTCCCACCGTTCCCTAAACTCCAACAAAAGTGTGGTCAGAACTAGAGACCTAGCCTACCTGACCGAAGAAGACCTTGTAGAGGAACTTACCAGTCAACACGTTACTGAAGCCCGTCGTCTCGTCCTCAAGAGAGACGGTGCCAAAACACCTACCAATACCATCTTCCTGACGTTTCCCACACCAACACTCCCTCCCACATCACTGCTGGCTACCTGAGAATCCCAGTCACCCCTTATATTTCTAAACCCATCCGTTGTCATAAGTGTCAGAAGTGTGGCCATGGTAAAAACTCCTGCCGCAGTCAAGCGCGCTGTGGTAAGTGTGGAGCCCTGAAAAATGACAGCACCTCCTGCACCAGCACCCTGCACCAATTGCGACAGTACTCACCCAACTAACCACCCTTCCTTCTCAAAAGACTGCCCACCTGGCTTCAGGGAAAGCAAATAACCAAACTAAAAACCCTTAATTCCAACATCACTTACCCAGGGGCCAAAAAGCAACTTTTCACTTCTCTCCACACTAAACCATTCTACTCGAGCGCAGTCTCCTCTAACACCAATATCGCCCCCTACCCCTTCCTAACACAACTAAAACTGACTCACATTTCCAAACCGACATCACCTGGCCCTTCTTACCCAGCCCCAAGCTCATAACTACGGTCAACAACCTAACCACACCCATTACCCAAACCACCTTCACCACCACCGCTTCTGTCCCCAACCTTCCTTCCTCCTCAAAAACTCCAGCCGTCCCCTACTCCAACACCTCTAATGCCATCAAACATCAAACTCAAGCCAACCTGGCTAACAATCATCAAACCAACAAATAATCAATCAACAAAAAGCCCACCATTCAAACCCACACATATGACACGGAAGAGAACATGAATTGTTCGATTACCTAACATACTTCTCGTCCAACTTTAAAAAACAACCGCTCTCAAAGAAAGAGGGTCAGATTCAAAGAAAAAATAAGCGAACTCAGACCCAACAGATCTTCCTCAAGATAACCCTTTGCCTCCTTATGGCGTGCAACATAAACAATTACAATAACATTCACAACATTATACGATGGAACATAAGGAGCCTTAAGGCAGTAAGGTCAATTCTGAAGAAATTGACCTTCTGGCCACCACCTTCTACCCGGTCGTCTTCTGCCTACAAGAAACCTTCTTAAAACCACTGACCATTATTCCCTCAACAACTTTGTTTGCTATCACGAACATAAAGTGGACGCCGACAGGGCCTGTGGGGTCGTCTCCATTCTCGTCAGACACGATATCCCACACAGCCCTGTTCATGTGAACACCGACCTTTAGGCCATCTGAATGTCTATCTCCCTCCACAAAAGCTTCACTCTTTGCAATAAATAAATCTCCCCCTCACGCCAATGTTCAGCCAACCAGTCTTAACAACCTCATCTCTCAACTCCCCTCCCTCTTTATCCTTCTTAGTAACATCAACGCCCACAACCCATGTAGGGCTCCGATACCACCACCCCCAGAGGCAAGCTCATCAAAAAGACTCTTCGACAACACATCCTTTCCTTGCTCAACACTAGCTTCCCGACCTACCTTCACCCTGCCACAGGCTCCCTTACCTGTATTGATCTGTCTATCAGTTCACCCAACCTCCTCCTTGATTCTAGCTGAAAGGTTACCGCTGATCTCTGTGGTAGTGACCATTATCCTCTTTTTATACACTCCAACCTTCAAACCTCCACTGACTACACCCCCAATTGGAACCTCGAGAAGGCTGACTGGCCCCTTTTCGAATTCCTCTGTGACTCGCACCTCCCCCCCATCTCCTCGAGGGTAAGGATCCCATGTTAAACTTCAGTAACATCCTTATCAACATCGCCACCTGCTCTATTCCAAAAAACATCCGAACCCCTAATCACCCCCTCCCCCTTGCCACCTCTGCTTCTCTGATGATTTCAGAACCGCCATCAAGAACAGGAAAAGGACCCTCAGGAACTTTAAAACTAACCTGACCACCCACAACCTCAACCTCTTTCGCATCAACCGTGTCAAGACCAGGTGCACTATCAAGGACAGTAAAACCAGTACTTGAAACAAGTCCATCTCTTCTCTCACCACCAACAACCCTACTAAGAAGATTTGGAGAATGGTTAACAGCTTCCACGGCAGGTTGGGAAAATCTCCCATCTCTCCTGAAATGGTAGCCTTCTCACTGCGAAAAAGGACATCGTTAACCACCTCGCCGCCTCTTTCAGCGACATCTCGTCCTCGGCCAACTACCCCAATGCTTTCAAAACCAAAAAAGCTCGTGATGAAGCCCGGAGTATTACCTTTTCCTCCGACAACTCCGAGAGCTACAAGACCCCTCTCACTTTTTCTGAATTAAACTAAGCCATCCACGACGCTGGCTGCACCTCCAAGGGCCCAGATAACATCTCCTACCACTTCCTGAAACACCTCCCCAACAAGGTCACCACTACCTTACTCACCATCCTCAACCACATTTGGTCCTCACACTCCTTTCCCTCTATCTGGAGGACAGCTATCGTTACCCTCGTCCCTAAACCGGGGAAGGACAGTACCGACCCCTCCAGCTACCGCCCCATCGACGTCACCTGCTGTCTCTGTAGAATTATGCAAAGGATCAATAACCAGAGACTAAGCTGGTTCCTTGAGGCCAACAGAATCCCTCCTCACCAAAGCGTCTTCCGGGAACGTCGCAATACCCTAGACCAGTTAATTACGCTCTACACCGCTATCCAGGAATCCTTTTCAAAAATGGAACACCGCATTGCCATCTTTTTCGACCTCGAAAAAGCTTTCGACACTACTTGGCAATACGGCATTATCCAAAAACTTTACACCATCGGCCTCAGAAGCCACCTCCCCAACTTTATTCAAAACTTCCTCTCACCCAGGCAGTTCCAAGTTCGTATTGGCTACACTTACCCCAAGAAGAGGGCGTCTCCCAGGGAAGCATCCTCTCTCCCCACTCTCTTCAAACTGGGCATTAACGACATCGTGGACAACCTTGGCCCCAACATCAAGCGTACCCTCTACGTGGACGACTTCGCTATCTTCTACTCCTCCCCTAGCTTTCTTCTTGTCGAAAATAGGCTCCAACTCAGCCTCTATTAGCTGCAAGTCTGGTGCAACAATAACGGTTTTAAATTTTCCAAAGACAAGACAGTCTGCATGCAGTACTGTCATTCCAACAACCTCCACCCCAATCCGAACCTAGTGTTCAATGGCAATCGCATCCCTAAACTTGAACACACGAAGTTCCTGGGTTTAACTCTAGGCCCCAAGCTCTCGTACAAGCAATACATCACCAACCTGAAAGAGAAATGCAACAGCTCCCTCAGCATTCTTCGCCTTCTCCCCAACACCACTTTGGGTCACCACTCGTGCCAAGCTTGACTACGGCAATATTGTCTACTGAGCCGCTCACAACTCTTACCTCAACCACATCAACACCAACCAATATGAAGTCCTCGGGCTTTGTCTGGGTACCTAAAGGACCTCCCCAATCACCAGCCTTTATGTTGAAGCCAACGAACCTCCCTTTCTGCTAAGGTGTAGAAAGCTTGGACTCTCCTATACTTTTAGAGTCATTACCAACACCCAGATTCCTGTTTTCAACCTCATTAGGTACCCCAATTTCTCCACCCTCTTTGATAGGACTAAAGTCCTATCTCCTTCCTTTAGCTTACGCATTAAATCAGACCTCCATTTCGGCATCAACCCTGCCACTCTTTGCACCTTCTACTGACCCACTTTTCCTCATTAGGCCACCCCTTTCTTCTATCCACCTAGGCCCCTCCACTCATCACAAAACCCAAAGCCACCCTAACCTCTTTGAATTAATCAATCTTCACAACCAAATCAAAGACCAACTCTCAAACTACACCGCCATCAATACTGATGACTCTAAGGAAGGCGACAAGACAGCTGCTGCTGCCGTCATCCAAGATATCATCCTCAGTAGCAGGCTTCCTGACTACTCGTTCATCTTTTCAGCCGAGGCAAAGGCCATCCTCCTCGCCCTCAACTTTATTGAGTATTCTCCGCTTAGCCATTTTACCATCTTCTCTGATCCCAAGGCTGTTCTTACCTCTTTACTCAATCTTATATGGGATAACTTCACATCCCATTTCCTCCTCCGGAAACTCCTTTTGCATGAAAAGTATTCTTTTCTTCTGGATACCCAGACATTTTGGCATCCCTGGCAATGACAGGACTAATGTAGCCGCTAAGCTTGCCCTCAACCTCCCCCTACCCCATTTTCCAAAACCTTTTCTGACATCAAACCGCTAATCGCTTCCCTTGATCGTGACTGCTGGCAACCTCATAGGACTCCCAAATTGATAACAAACTCCACGTCATCCAGCCCACTATTCCGATCAAACCCACCATCAACAACCTCTCTCGTGTCGACAACATTCATATTACTCCCACCTCTTTATTGGCTCCCAACTCCTCTGCAACAATTGCCATTGCATCCTCACAGTCCATCATGTTCTCCTTGTTTGCCCCTGTACAACCTTCCCTCGCATCCCACAAATCAATTGCCGAGTTCTTCCAGAAAAACCCTCCGGATGAAATTAATTCCTTCCTTCATCATGCTTCCCTCTACAACCATATTTATTCCTTCTCTCTCATCCCCTGCTCTCTATTTTGTTTTCACCGAAGTACCTCCTCTCTCGATTCCAGCTTTCTGACTTTTAGTTTTTGTATTTCTCTCATTCTCCCCTTGTTTTCTTTCCTTCCTACCTCTAGAATGATCTAACCTCTCAAGCACAATTTGACCCTCGTTGTCGTGGTGCCGTTAAGCTCTCATCAAAAAAACATACTAATTACATAAACTGGGATGAAGAAGGTATGTCTGATGTGCTCCACCGCCTACATGCCCAAATTTTGTATGCAGTTATGTCCACATAAAGAAATTTTTTAGCTGATTTCAGACACGTAAGCTAAATCGACTTGATCTTTACAGAAAACCCCCAAATATAACCTCTTCATTCATGTCATTCAAGAGACCACTCTCCATTCCTTGCACGTACCTTGTAAACTCATTAGGCGCATACGACATAGGCCTCATATAGTACATCATGACGTCAAACGTAACGTCAGTGTACGCCCGCGAGATTTACGTTAGCCCTGTAAGCAGAATTTTTGTTAAACTTGGGGTCTGACAAAGGTAAAAAACTTCCTTGTTTCCTTTTGTTTGCACTGTATGATGAGCCATATATTGATGTATCGTAATCCACTTCAATAATTCTGATACAGAATCATCTTCTGAAGAAAAAGAAATTTAATTCGCGAAACCGGAGGTTCTCCATTGAGTTTGCACGTAAAATGACGTGGGAAAGGTAAGCGATGTAGAAAACTCTACTATTATGGTATCAAATTATACTGTGACTAACTGCGACCTTGTAACCACTTCAATAACTGGACACGGATGCACCGATATATATAAAAAAAGGATCACAATTTCCTCTTACACACTATGTCAATGAGAGGTAAACAACCGGGGCCCCGAATTTTAACTTAGGGGTTGGAGGCGGTATTCCGAAATCTTTAAAAATGCCCGATATTTCTTGTTACGTAAAGTTTTGAGCAAATTTTTCGTATTTTTTGATGAAGAACTCGACATTTTGAAGAAAAAAAGTCGTAAATTTGGTAACTCTAAACTAGACCTAATTATAATTATCTGTGAACTTTTCCCGAAGATAGCTGATACAATTGAACTTTACCAAGACCGATTGCTTCCATCAGGATTACCAAAAACACATACTGAGAAGTGCAAATTTAGTCTGCACAAATTTTCCTAGTTTTTAAAATTTATTTCCGGCCCCTGTCCCATCCTTTGACCCACCTCTGCCACATACCTGCCACTTCCCCAACCCTTATGCTGCGCTTCTAACAATTATATGTTACTGGCCTATATTCAAGAGCAACCTATATAGACTTACCTGTTACCCACGCATTGCTGTCTCGTTTGTTTGGTACAAACAAATGGTTTGACCCGCCCATGACCCGTTTGGGGCTAGGTTGCCCATAAGTCGGTTATTCTTAAATTGTAGAACATTAGATTAAATAACAACTGTTGAAAGCTTATACATTTTTTTCTCAAAACATTCTTATCATCATTTTCAAAACATCTCTTTCTTTTCAATAATAAGACAGTTTTGTTATTTTCAGCAGATCGTTTCAGTGACAATAAGCATCTCAAATTGCAATGTGGCAGTTCACATTGAATGGTGAGACTTCTGACACATTTGAAAGGTGTTTGGGCAGAGAACTGTAACAAACACCTCCCGGGTTCCCAGAGATGAACAGCTACTTCTTAGTAAACCTTTAAAGCAGAGGTATCGCCCCATAAATACATCCAGAAGTGAACGAACGCCGCAGAGCTTATACGTTACTTTCGGCTTTCAATTTCCCTTACTGAAATCTGCTATGTTATCGATCGCACATCCGTCGGACCGAACATACTAACATAGGAGACTATATGTGTTTATTGATAGCATCACATATTTTTCGAAATCAATAAAATACATTAAAAACCGGAAGTGACGTTGCCAGTGTAGCGGCGTTCACTTCTGCATTTATATATAGGACGTTTCCTTTTCTTCAAAAGTGAGAAACCTTTTAATTCAGGAAATACCTATTGTATTTTTCGAGTTAAGGCTCGTCCAATCTGGATAAAATTCTTTCAAGTGAAGATTCTTAAATTCCAGTAACTGAACATCTATCAATCTATTACTGCTTGAATTTGGTACTTAACTGCTTAATCAAAATCGGAACTTTTCACCCTTGCATCGGAAATCGGAATTGTTCACTTTTGCAACCGTAAGCTATATTGAAACATGAGTTTAGTTTCC
>JAIGNY010003811.1:295000-302500 GCA_020152595.1 Chiridota heheva
TGAAAACGCATAATATGGAAATATAATGTTTTATTGTTTACGTTTGTACATGGTTAGGTTTATCGTCACTCTTTGAAAAATATGGGTTGTCTAAAAAAAAGTTTTTCAATAGTTTTACAAACTTGTGTAAATGTTGTCAAACTTTTAAAATGAGCCTGTTCTGTATCACGTGCACTCCGTCACCCACTTCCCCCTTCCCCTCCCTCTTTCTCTGTGTCTTAGTTCATATATTTAAATACACAATAGCACAAATGTTTAATATATTAGTACCGACGAAACTTTTTCTGAGAAAGTGCCCTTTTGAAATCTAAAAACATAATAAGCACCTGGAATGTCAAAGCTTGTTGAACCGACGCACCAATCTGAACCGACGGATTAAAATATGAGGAGGGAGGGGGGGGGTGTCAATCGCCCCTCTGGTTACGCCACTGGGCCCCATAGTCAGCCGTCGGTTACCCGAGGGTACCCGAGCATGGTCTCAAGTTCGTGAACACTAAAAAAGTAATTGGCTCTGACTCTATAGTTCAATCAGAAATAACTATGGGTGGCATGTGAGCTACCCCCAATGCTCCGTCTGCATCCGTACCTAAGTTGCCCAGATAAAGCGCTCAACTTTGGAGTGTTGTATTGATAATCATGAAGAGAGGGGAAGGGGAGAGGGGGGGGGGGGGTATAAGTTGTTACCATTCGTTATAGAAAGAACTGCTTTTGTCACATTACTTCTTACTGCTTAATATCACCTGTTAGCTTTTCTTTGTTCATTATATAGAATACAACAACACAAATTAGAACGAATGTTGACTTTCTTTGTTCTTGATATCAAATTCCGCATTCATGTATTTTCAAATTACAATCAAAAAGAGAAACATGAACGAAAACAGCTACCGCTGGTATATCACATCAGCAAAGAACTTTATTTTGTAATATTTTTTTTTTTATTACCTGGTACATGACATTGATTCATGAGTTGGTATTTAAATACAACATTCAAACACTAATGACGTGAAAGTCAATTTACGGGTAATTTTACGGTGAATGTTGAATATATACCTATCATCAATATAGAATTTGTATTTATTACGAGCCGTGGCAGAACATTGACGGAGACTTTTTAAATTGATTTTTGCTGATTTTATGATTAGCAGTATCTCTAGGAACGTATGCACGGTGAAAGGCAATGGGAGGGGAGATGGGGGGGAGTCTCAAGCAGGAGCACTTCTTTGACGCCTTTGAATAAGGAGGAACAATTGGGTATGCACTCCCGCGACCAGGTGGATTCGATTGAGCCAGACTGAAGAGCAAAGAACCGCAGGCCTGTGGCCAGCGTGGGACACGGGACCACCCCTTACGAAGGTCGGTGCTCCTTGCGTAACATCATACAACAACTCATGAAGAGTATATGGGGAAACTGTCCTAATACTCCCTACCCCTCCTCCCTCCTCCCTTTCTTGATCAAAGTTCTTGCTATATGAGTTTTATAAGATAACAGTGTAATGACATTTTGTTTATGACGAAATCATTAATTACAGCATAAAAAGTTTTCGTAGTATATGCCACAACCGGTTTATCTGTAACGTCAATAGCCACTACGGGCGTGTAACTTGATCGATTTATTTTAGCTTCAGTGCTTTAAAAAGGAAAGAAATTCCCAAAACACATTTACAGTTCCAACTTACTTACTGTACTTACCACGTCCGTCTGGGAGGCGATTTTATTAATCCCACACAGGATAGCAATGGCACAAGTTTTCTCTTGTCTGATTGGCTTAATTTCTGAAACTTAACCTAACCCTAACTCTCATGAGTACAATTGCTATCATGCAGGGCCGTAATTCCCGGGAAGGGGACAGGGGGGACATGTCCCACTCACTTTTCAGTAGAATTTTAAAAATTCAGTACATTTTGTTGAAAATGTGCCTTTTGTCTCCCACTTGTTCAATAAAGGATCATTCCCCCCCTCTCCTCCTCCTTCATAAACACACACATACATACATACACACACTTTTTAAATGAGAATTATGGCCCTGCTATACTGCTTGGGAAACAAAATTAGCGTTCCTGGAGAGGGATTATTATAAGGATTAACAAAAAGGTTCCTGAAATTAAGAACGTTTTGTGGCATGGAAACCACCGTTTCCTACGATCCTTTGCTTTACGCACTTGGAAACGTACTGTACTGTTGATGTCTTAATCATTCTTATATTCTGTCTTTTTTAAGTTTCTGAAATATGAGGAAATCAGGCATAAACAATAGGCTTCTTTGCACGGAACAATTGTTAAAAATGTATAATGTTCATCAAGATAAAATCTGCTTTTTAGATTGCATAGTTCAAGGAGGGAAATTATATCATAGCCAAGTTTTAAATGCATGCATGTTTTTTTTATGATGTATTACTTTTGTTGTTTGAACAAAACCGCTGCAGAACGTCTATGATCGCAGGTATTTTACAAATGTAAAGGTTCTTAAAGGCTAGATACGTCGTGTTAACGTGGAGATAAAAACTAGAATACATTCCAACGTTTCTGATTGGTCGAAATATGTACACAATCACTGACACGCCAACCATTAATACCGCCGTGGAAGTGACGTTGCTAGTATGTATCAGATTTAGTGCTGATGGGTGATGGTGATGTAATTTGTTGAGACGAGATTCCAGAGCTCCCATTGGTTGACAATTCTGTAAAGGGCGGAAGGGATGGGGAAAGAGGCGGGGGGAGGGGTCTGCTGTTTCTGGGCAGAAGTTCTGGTGGTATGTGTAATATCTCATTCTTTTAATTAGATACAATTTCCTTTTTATCGCCGTGTTAAAGAAATATTCCCGTGGTCTAGTATGTGCATTGGTGACATACACCATGCTATTGTATTCTTTATTTGTTACAAATTTGATGAAAGTGTTTGCTTCTTCCATGGTTTTAATGGATTTTAAAGCAACTAAGCTAATGTTACCTGTACATGCATGTCTATGTGTACAATTAATCATATGAAATGTACTTGTGAGGCCACGGAATAAAACTGACGTACTGGTTAGGTGATCCTGAAATCAGAACTGCGCTACTTTTAGTTCACCACGGTTCAAATGTGATTTCACATTCTTTACAAAATACTGTATTATACATATATTTTTAGAAAAGGTTTAAGTTTCACTAACAAAAGTACAAATTTACTAAGAAAAAGATTTCTTTATTGAAACTTAAACATTTACATCACGTATGCGTGTGATTTTGCTTCCGATTTCAAATTCAGGAAACCCCGAAATAAAACGAAATCGAGATCAAATTCAGACTGGAAGCGACATGCCGTGCATATGAATGCGGCTCTGTATATTGATGTTGGTGATGCCATACGCGACTCCTTATATACACCAGATAACATCATACAGGGTCATGTCGCCACCATAGCCTTGGTGATGAGTTTGTTGCTTGGTATTCGTCTTCACCATGTCGATGTTTGTCATAGTAGTCTTCCGTACTGGTGGTTTTTGTCATTAATTGATTTCTGGGTCTTCACGGTTGTCTTCATTAATCTGATAGATACCATCTCTTTGGTGCTCTCTATTAATTTTGATTTGGTCGTTATTTGCGGTCGCTGAAGTAGTAGTCAACATTTCGATGATCACCGTAGATTATGATCATTTAAAGAGGTTGCTATGGTAGTCGTGATCAGTTAGTGGTTGTCATCATTGCGATGGTTGTCGTGATATACACCATCTCTCTGATATTCTGTATCAATTTGTGTGGTCGTTTGTATCCACGTTTGTCGTCAACATTTTGATGCTCATCGTAGATGTTGTCCTTCGAATGTTGTCATGATCGTTTTCATTTCCATGGTAATCGTCATCATTTAGAAGTCATCAATATGGTTGTCGTTATAGAGGTAATCTGTATCATATGTGAGGTCATTTGTAGACAATACTTCGATGATCAATGTAGATGTGGTCCTTCGGCTGTCACGGTTGTCTGATCATCCCAATCATTTAAGAAGTCGCCATTATAATCACCATCATTTAGTATTCCTCATTATTTCAATGGCTGCATGGACATCCTATCTTTGCTACTCTATATCATTTTTTGTGGTCGTCTGTAGCCACAGTTTTGATCACTAAGATTGTCGTCAACACTTCGATGATCACGGTAGATGTTGTCCTTCGAATGTTGTCATGATAATTTTCATCATGTAAGTGGTAGCTATGGTAGCCGTCATCATTTTTATGGTTGTCATGATGGATATCATCTATTTGACATCTCTACCAATTTGTGTGGTCATTTGTATCCATAGTTGTGGTCAACATGATGACGTCCTTTGGATGTGGTCATTCAAGCATGATGTGGTTGTTTTTATTGCCATGGTAACTGTCATCATTTATTAGTCATCAATATGGTTGTCGTGATATAAACCATCTCTATGGTGCTTTTTCTTATTTGTGGGATCATTTGTATCCACATTTGTAGACAGTATTTCGATGATCAATATAGATTTGGTCCTTCGGCTGTTGTCTGATGATTTAAGAAGTCGTTATAGTAGTCGTTATCATTTAGAAGTCGTCATTATTTCGATGGTACCCCAATGGATACCGTATCTTTGGGTGCCCTATCAATTTTGTGTGGTCATCTGTATCCACATTTGTGTCGTTTTTGTCCAATATTGACATCAAAGTTACTTTGGAATAGAATTCGGCAGGTCGGGAATGCAGAATGGAGGTCCATTCATGACTTTTGATGTCAACGTCCAAAATGTGTGAGGTGGTTAACAAATGTTTCTCTGGCGTTGCTGCAGGCGATGGGAGTGGAGCCTGCAGTAATTTATCTCACAATAATGTTGAAATGATATATCCAAGCAACAGTATTATGGCGCCGCCACAAGTACGGGTGTACCGAGTCTTGCAGCAACTAGTTCCCCTTTCAGGCATGCATTTGTGTGGAAAGGGCTGCAGTGGGGTACAATTGTTGATGGTAACACAAATTTACACCATTCATGAATCAGGGCCGTAATTAAAAGGAGTCAGAGACAAATGCCTTTGGCCAATACTTTTGAATCGTAATCAAATTGTAAGCACAATGGTTTCAAAAATGATTGAAGGCCCTTTTGAACACCACTGGTTACTGTAAAGATGTAGTTGCAGGGGCCCGGACCGTTTTTCCAAAACAGGATAGCAATGGAACAAATTTGGTGATTGGCTTAGATTTTGGACCCTAACCCTATAACTTGGCTCAAATGAGTGCAATTGCTATCCCGTTCGGGGAAAATAGCTCCCGGCGAGGAGGGGGTAAAAAGTTGATACCTTTTTGGTTATGCATTCAATTTAATGCAAAAAAAAAACAGAGTTAGCAAATCATTGGAGAGGGGGAAACAGTGGCGGCGCCAGAATTTTGGTCATGGAGGAAAGAGAGGGGCAATTTTGTCTCATGGGAGCAAAAGCCTATAAATCGGACAAAATATGTCACTTTACAAAATCTTCTGGGGGCCAAGTTGTAGGACAAAACCTGGTGGAAAATTCTCCCATAGCGCGGCTACTGCACTGGGGGAGGAGGTGAGAGTGTGCCCCTAGGCCCTATGACGAGCCGCTTACGTTTGACCAAAAGGAAAATGGAAAATTTTCGATAAAATTTTTAAGTTTAAGATCATTAGGCCTATTCGACAAAAATTGGAAAATTCAGAATCAATCTTCGGAAAATGTAATGGCTTTTCCCCTGAAAAAAAGTCTAACTTGACCACTGGACGGGAGGCATTTCCCCAGATATACTGCAACATAAGAAGTTTCAGTGGCGTATTCAGCTTTCGGTGCCACAGGGGCAAGCGGAATTTTTGGAAAAGGACTGTACCCAGAGGCGCATAGTAAGCGAGGCCGGGAGGGGGGGGGGATTATTTCATCTTCCCGCCGTGGGAGGTGAATTAAAATTGAGGAAATTGGTAGTAGGGCCTAAATTTATAGGAAAATTTATTGGAAATCTAATGAAGAAATTCCAACATTTCCTGAAAAGGCCAATATTGTGCCCCGACATGTACGACATTGCTACTCGCAGCGCCCTAACAAGATATTTCTAAACTCAGCACGTACCGTATGTATGGGGAGTGATGCGTAAATTATCGGTGGCCGCGAAGATGTTCGATTTTCTAACATGTGGAAAAACTGAAAATCGCTGATGTAAGGGCACGAGTCTTACATGAATTCCCGATGATGAATGAAGGCTTCCCGAAATTCGGAGGAATTTGCCCGAAGTTGAAGGAAATTGAAGACGATTTTTCCGAACATTGAAGAAGTTAAAAAATTGCCCGAATATTTAAAAAATCGGAATATAGTTATCCCAAAATAAAGGGAATTGAAAAGAAATTCCCGAAATTAAAGAAAATGTTCCCGAAAATTAAAGAAATTTACCTAAAATAAAGAAATTTACCGAAATTTACCAAAAAATAAAGAAATTTACCGAAAATTGAAGAAATTTACCGAAAATTGAAGAAATTTACCAAAATCAAATTTTTAAAAGAAATTTAAGAAATTTATTGTAATGTTAAGAAATTGACTGCAAATTGAAGAAATTGACCGAAAACTGAAGATTTTATTTCGCTAGGAACAAAATCGCAACCAAATTTGGATGATTTTACAGCTTACTTCCGAGTCCCGCTACTTGCATTTTACATACAGAATTTCGCCAGTGGGGCAAGTTTTTCCCTGACCCCTACTGAATACGCCACTGGATCTTGCCTTTTTAAAATACACAGACGCACCCTAAAATGAACAACCCATGGGTATAGCCCCTATGAAAAGGTAAACAAGAGGTACCGAAATATGTTAAAAGGTTATGATTTTGAGAGCGATATTTGTAATAGACGACTGTATTGCGCAACACAAATTTCGGAATAAGGCCATCAACAGTTGAATATCATAAGCGACTCCTTCCCCAATCTGAAAGAATGGCTTATCCGCTGGGTTTTGCACCCCACCACATTTCCCCTAAAAAAAGTAGCGTGTGATAAACGCTCCTTAAAAATGATCAAAATGTTATTGATATTTTGGTTTCAAAATTTATCAGCAGGGCCCCTGGGGATGGGATTCGGATAACCTATTTTTCGCTCGCTGTTTCGGAGCATGATAGCCTTATTAAATGTTTAAAGTCATAACTTGAAATACGCCGATATCTTTTCTTTGAGCCTTTCTTTCAGACTTTACGGCGCCACGCATTGTGACATACGAGATAACGCAGGGCACAATTATCCGAAAATGTTTCGTCTCCTTGACCATAAGAGCCGGTGCATTGATGCAATAGTAGCAGTCTGGGGTCTGATGGAGGAGGTCCCGTAAAGCAGTCGGAGGGCGTGGCTGACCCATATCTGCAATAAATTAAACAATGGGTATGTTGTCGATACGTCGACACAGCATCCGCCTACCCACTTTACATACATCGGCTCCAGAAATACTCCGGATTGAGATATATACCTAGCAAAGAAAACATTTTGAAATGCTGGTTTAATCTGAATGGTAACAGTTGAAAAACTTCCACTCAA
>JAIGNY010003811.1:307500-351220 GCA_020152595.1 Chiridota heheva
ATCCAAACCGACATTAGACTGGCTTTTAAAGCCTTTGGATGGACTTTTTTGACAATATTTTGGGTGGGTCCATCTTTCGCTTTATTGGTCAATTGGATATTAGTCACAGCGTCCCAACAAAACCGTTAACCACGCCCGTCTGGCTGCTCTAGCTGCGAGCTGGATACATTTTAATAAAACCAACTTAAACTGTTTAACACCAATCTTAATACAGTCTACTGTCTTTCAATACTCTTCAAAAGAAATTGTTTCCATTTTCCGCTGATTTATCTTAAAATAACACCCATAAGATTCCCATTCTCCTTGTATTTAAGGTAAGCTTAGCCTTGTATTTACTTTGTACAACAGTTGCCTATGATTATCATTTTTTTATAATTTATCTTCCCAAAAGTTTGGAAAAGTAGCCTGAGATAATGAGGGTAGAGCGCTTTTTGTCATTCCCACATTAAACTAAACAACATCCAAAACTAAAGTCTTGATATACAAAATAATTAAAGACAGGCAGGCGAAAGTTATGGCGTATTTTCTTGAGTCTCAAGATTATTCGAACACACTTTTGATGCTCGTGATGGTAATGAAAACCATTAATACAAATGACAGAACTAAAAAAAAATATTTCTTATGCATACTTATATTAATTTTCAATGACACAAGTATGAAAAATTAGACCTGTGTTATTTTTAAATTTCCCTGATTTGCCAATGATCGTGGTATTTCTCAAAGATCTCTATTTCCAGTAGTATTTTTGTTAACTTTAGCTTAAAATCAATAGACACTTAATAGCGCATCAATTACAATTCATGATTGTTCCAAACAGCATATAAATTTGTCATAATCTTAAATGAAATAAATTTTAATATCACATACATAATATTTGAAAGCAGGATTAAAATTTAAGTTTCTTGTTTTTATTTTGTTTTATTCACATTCCTTCTTAACTGCATAAAACAAATTTTTATTTTGTGTCTTCTGTGATAAACTCAAATTATCAAATGTAAAAGTATACTTTTTTTAAATTGCCGTCGGTAATGTTTCGTAAAATATGTTACCATTTTGCGATGCATGTAAATTTGCGATATTTTCTTTGAAAAACATAACACAACATTTTACCCTGTATACCACCAGCTGGGAGCTTAGCAGTCCTGCCTGTACTAATCAAATGTTAGTCCAAAGTGTTATCCTTTCATGTATAATAGTCTATTGATAATAACAATTTATCAAATTCAGTTTTATTCCAAAATTAACACATAACATCTTTGAATAATTTAATGTTCTGTAAGTAAATGAATTTTTGTGTTTTTAGGTAAATAGCTTAATGCCTCTATTTTGTCAAGTAATTTTTTTTTATTGGAACTAAAGCTGTGTTTCGACATCTGTTTACCAGTTTACTGCGTTATTTTTGTGCAATGTATGCTATGCTCAGCGTGAAGCAAACATAAACCCTTAAAGACCCAGGGGTTCAAAACGTGAGAAAAAAAATTGTCGGAATTTTGTTTTCCTAAAATTAATTTTCACAACTTTACTTTCGCTTTCTTCCACTACAAGTTTAGTTTCTATTAATGTTAAGACAAACTTTCAATGAAAAAGTCAAAATAAAAACAAATTATCGACAGAAATGGGCAAATTTGCACATTTTAGGCCAAATTTGCCCAGTTTTTTTTGAGCTTGTATTTTTTCTTGTGATTAATGAAAAATTAGGATTTGTTCACATATTTAGATTGTTTGTGAGATTTTCTTTCCATTGATACCAGTCTATTTTTTTTTTCTCAAAGCAAAAAACATGCAAAAACAATGAAAATATACAGAAAAATTATCACCGCTGTAATTACTAGCGGAAAAGTGAAAGCCACGTATATCCAGTGCGGGGATCGAACTCGGGCCATCGCGTGCTGTGCGCTGAGATTTGCCACTAGGCCAGTGTCTAACTATAAATAAGAATGCTTGATAATAACCTCAATAAAATGTGATGAGAGACTTGCTCTTTCTGATATCATTGAAAGTACATGGCTTGCTCTTTCTTACGATACATCTCGCGTACGGTAGGTGTATTGCGAACTTACGGTTTTTCCAATTTTTGGTCTCAACAAGGTTAAAAATCATCAAATTTGGCACAAATGTTGCCAAAAAATATATTGATGGTAGGGGCAGTCAAAATTCGACCGGAATTTGATGTCTTTGACAGTTGTTCACGGCTTTTCAAGAAAAAGCTAGGACAAGAAGTATGGCAAGGAAGCTTTTGAAGAAAAAAAAGTTTTTTCTCTTAAAATTTGTGCATTCTTTTAATTCTTTTTTCATTCCAATTTTTTGCTAAATTCTTCAACACAACCCCCATGAAAAAGTTATATTTTCTGTAGTAACTATTAAAGCTCTTTTAAATGATATCAAAATCACTGCTGTGGGCCTATTTGACAACAAGTATTTTTCAATTGAGCGTGACACGCTTGGTCTGGGTATTTAAAAACCTCGTGGAAAATAAATTCCAACCCGATATTTGTAGAGGCTGTAGGCCTAATTAGAAGGGCAACAGAACATTTGTCAGAAGCATTAGAAGGGAGTGCCCCGGCTAACAGTACCAGTACCCTTCCATACCGTAGCTCAGACAGCTGTACCTACTGCCTGACTGCCTGCCTGCAGGCGCGGCCTGATGTAAGTGTTCGAGTTGTACGGTATCGAAACCAAAATGTGGTGCGCAGTGAAACTGCTGCTAAGTATATCAGTAGCAGATTGCAAGTGTACGCAACACATGTTACATTGCATTGTGGTGCGCAAATGCAAATATATTTTTTTGTACGTATATATTTTTTTGTACGTATATATCTTTATGTACTTATAATTCTGTTTGTATTTATAAAAGACTGAGACTATACTTACATTACTGTTTAAAGATAAATTGATTTAAAGATACATTGATGTAAAGATACATTGATTTAAAGATATAATGATTTAAAGATAAAGATTTAAAAACAAATTTAAAGATAAACTGCTTATAGAAGCATTTTTATTATTAGATATATTAATGTTTATAAGTAGTTATATTTGGAAATATATTTTCTGTTTGTATATTACTTGAATTTTGTTTTCTTTTTATTTATTTCATATCTAATTTGTCGTTTTCTTATTACTATATACTTAAATTTTTCATTTGTTTCTTTTTATTTGTTTCATTTTTAGTTTATATTTTTCTTGTAATCTTTTGTATTTATTTATTTTTATTTATTGCATATTCAATTTATATATTTGTATAACATCCTTCTCTTCAATCATTTCATTTTTAGTTTGTTTTTATTTTCACATTCAATTTAAATTTTCTTATAACATGCTTTTTTTTTTTTTTTTTTTGGTTTCATTTCATTCTTATTAATGTTTCTTACTTATTTTCTTTTTTTTTGCCTAAACGGCCGCCCATAAAAACCGGCAAACTTCTAAAAAATCATAAATAATGCCGCTGCCCCATTCTCAGCACCTTTGACAGATTTGTTTTTAAATTGACGCCAGCTGAGCTGGACTTTGGCCTAGCGCGGTCCAATTAATTAAGATTGGCACATTTAAAGGGGAATACTTACGATTTTTACATTTAAAGAGAAATACTTACAATTTTCCCGATTTTCATGTTGCCTTTCAAATATTGAAGTCTTAAAGACATAAACTTGAGTTTGGTGGTGATGGGTGAGGGACCGGGGATCACAGCGGTTAATGACGATTTGGAGGGGTACTACAGAGTGATTTCTTCCTCTACATGTTTAACTTAATATTATCAGGCTATCGAATATTATCAGGCTATCGAATATTATCAGGCTATAGAAATTTCTTCAATTTCTCCACAATTTTTTTAAGTATAACAATAGCAAGAAGGGATGGATGGGGGCGGGGAAGGCGAGGGCGGCGGGGGAGTAGATCTTTGTTATGATCTCCTAGCTCGTTTGCAAGTTAAAGCGACAAACTGGGATCGTTGAACTATTGAATTTGTGGTGGGGGCACTCTCTTTTATGAAAGCATAATTTTGTAGATCGTATCGTCCCTCCCATTTTTCTTAAATTTTTCCACAAAAAATGAAAGTATTACGAATAGGAAGAAGTGGTGGATAGGGGCGGGGTGGGGGCGGAAGTGCCACGGTGTTTTGTTAAGATCTCCCCGTTTCAGGTTTAAAACGGCAATTTTGATCACCAAACATTGAATTCGAGGTGGGGGAATTCTTTTTACTGTGAAAATATACTTGGTACATAATATTGTTCTTCCCCCTCCCCATTTTCATTTCTTTTCCTGAATGAAGATATGACGATGCTTCGATCATCCCTTTCCCGTGCTCAGTGAATTTCCTCCTATTTCTCACTTCACAAAATGTTAGATGTCCACTCCCCCTCCCGGTTTTGGTATTGTTTTTTTTTTACAGCTTTCCTCCATTTTGAATGCTTACATAAAAGTGTCATGCATGCAGATGTCTCTCAACAACTTAGCGCCGCGTGGCCGAGGACTTCGAGGAAACCTGCCGCCAGGTTATGAACAGGTTATAAACTACCCAGAAGTAGGAACCTGTGAAGGGGGGCGCGGGCGGCATATCATTGAACGAGATATTTCGTTGTTTTTCTGACACAGTTCTAATGATTTAAAAAAAAAAAAAAAAAATTATACTGATGCGATGTGTGGTAATAATTTGCAATACATTACCTTGGCGGCCATTAAGTGGGGCGACAGCTCCCTGCTCGGAAGGAATGTACCACTGGTTTATGGAAGTTTCTTTCATTCTTTGTTATGTGCAAAGATGGAAGTAGAACATAGATTTCAAAACAAGGAAATAGCATTTGTTTGCAGTTTTACAGCTTTTATATTTTTTTTGTTTTCTTTTATTTTCTATGATGGAGAAGTTTCAATAAAATTTTCTTTATCTTTGGAAACTTGTTTTGTTAGAGTTTTAAACATTTATTTGGGACCAGGACTTTAATATTCGGAATATAAATATCTGAGTAAGTTGATGTCGTTAATTTCGTTGTGTATTCTCAAGTGCGATTTGTACATATTTTCCCGTAATTTTAAAGTCCTAACAAGTTGCCGTTCGCTGAAATAAACATTGCGCAACTTTTACTGTCTTCTAAGGAAGTGCGGTTTTTGAGGTTGGAAAACAGTTTTTGCTCAACTTTTTTAACTTGATATGCTTTCAAAATATTCCATGGATCAATTATATGGCAAAAATTGTTTGCTTAAAATTGTTAGTTATACATGTATCTATTTCACTGAGATTGAATTTACATACACAAATGTAGGTTACAAAATGTTGGAATTAAAAATAAGAAAAGGAAAAAGTACAAGCAATATTGCACTAGCTACTAAAAAAAATCTCCACATTGAAAAAGAAAACACTAAACTCGAAGGAGAGTAGAAACTTTATTTCCAGTTACGAATTGTCATTATTAAATTCATGAATGAATTTAATTATTTCGAGGTCATGTTCTTATAATATTCCGATGTGAATAATCCGATATGATGTTCACATACTAATTGATGTACAATGTAGGCCCCAATAATACTTCGATATGATGTTTCAAAGCCCCATTGCGCTTCTGATATTGTCGAAGGTTTTCACTCAATTCAGACCTTTCATTGATTACTTAACTGAACGGGCACGGCACTATTTTAATGTTATAATGACACTCATATAATTTGTTTCGCAGTAGCGATGGCTTGTGAAACTCAACAAAATATCTCCCGATTTTGTCATTTTTAAACTCGCCGATGAAGGAAAAGAGGAACCCCCCGCCCCTCTTCCCAACCTGGAAACATAACGAGGTCTAGGGTGAAATTAACAAAGTCATTGGGTAAAAATAGATAAGAGGTCAAATATAATCATAAACTAAGTGGAGATAGAAATACATGAAGGTAAACTAGAGTTAGTCGTATTTAGATATAATTGTCTTTTTTAACTTGTCAGAAAATAATTTTACAGTTTTTAGGCTTTTTATAGAATCGCATATTTGATTTCAGAACTTAATACCATTAGATACAATGGAGCGTTTGAAAAGGTCAGAATTTATGGGAAAATAAAATAAATGATGGGAGATACCTGGTGTTGTGGGAATGTATATTATGAGTAAAAGAAAAGTAATCTTTCAAAATATCTGGTGATTATTAATTAACAAATTCAAAAATGAATACAGCGCATTGGTGTCTGTGGATATCAAAAATATTAAGAAAACGTAATCTAGTAAAAAGAGGGGATGTATGTGCTCAAAAACTTGATTGGGTGATAATACGAACAGCCTTTTTCTGAAGTATGAATAATTGATTTAGATGAGAAGGGTGAGCATTACCCCATACTACATTGCAATAGCTTAAATGAGGAAGAATAAGAGTATTATATAATTTTTTAAGGATGTAACTAGGTACAAACTCTTTAATATTATAGAAAACCCCAATTATTTTAGAAATAGATGTCTTAATCTTGTTAATATGAAAAGACCATTTTAATAAAGGGTCGATGTATAAACCTAAAAATTTGATGGCATCAACACGTTTGATTTGGGATTATCAATCAATATATCAATATCATTTATATTCTTACGATGGGGATGAAAAACCATGAAATGAGTTTTGCTGATATTTAAAGATAGCTTATTAACCTTAAACCAGTTGGCAACATTTTGTAATTCAGAGTTGATGAATGAAATGACATCAAAATTGTTATGCTTATACAAAATACAAGTATCATCAGCAAAAAGTGTAAAGCGTAAAAGATGTGAAGAGTTGCTAATATCATTTACATATAGCAAAAATAACAAAGGCCCAAGGATTGACCCCTGGGGCACACCGCAAGTTAAATTACGATAAGATGAATAATGGGCGTTATCAATGGATACAAGCTGATGTCTGTTTGATATGTAACTAACAAACCAATTGTAGGCTACTCTAATACCGTGATGATACAATTTAGCAAAAAGAATGTTATGATTGACAGTGTCGAAAGCTTTCGATAAGTCTAAAAATACACCTAATAAGTACTCCCTATTGTTAAAACCATTTATAATATATCGAGTGACATCTAAAGCTGCCATAGCAGTAGAACGGCCTTTACGAAAACCAAACTGTCTGTTGCTAAGTGTCTTATTCTTATCAAGGAAATTAGTAGTACGATTGTAAATAATACGTTTAGAATTTTAGATAATGATGAAAGTACTGAGATGGGACTATAGTAAGTTAGAAACACATAAACAATCACCACCTTTGAATTTT
The DNA here is from genome assembly GCA_020152595.1 of Chiridota heheva. Lineage (NCBI taxonomy): Eukaryota > Metazoa > Echinodermata > Holothuroidea > Apodida > Chiridotidae > Chiridota > Chiridota heheva. The sequence continues at coordinate 314,722 of JAIGNY010003811.1, forward strand.
GGAGATACTTTAGCTTTTTTGGAACGAAGTGGTACAACACCAGTGGAAATTGATATATTAAAGATAAATGTTAGAGGGCTGCTAAAGCGAAACGATTATCTAGGAGAAAATTTACAGAAATATCAATACCACAAACACTTTTTTCATTTTCATAATTAAGTTAATTTCTGAGCATTTACTTGGTGATAGAAACAAAGATGTTGAGATTGCATCGGGAAGAAAATCTTAAAATTTGAATTACATGTGGGGATTGTACTAACAAGATTCCAAAAATACACCTAATGAGTACTCCCTATTGTTAAAACCATTTATGATATATTGAGTGACATTTAAAGCTGCCATAGCGGTAGAACGGCCTTTACGAAAACTAAACTGTCTGTTGCTAAGTGTCTTATTCTTATCAAGGAAATTAGTAGTACGATTGTAAATGATACGTTCTAGAATTTTAGATAATGATGAAAGTACTGAGATTGTTCTATAGTTAGAAACACATAAACAATCACCACCTTTGAATATCAGAGTTACTTTAGCTTTTTTGTCAGTGAAAATTGATAAATGAAAGATAAACATTAGAGGAGCTGCTAAAGCAAAACGATTATCTTGGAGAAAATTTACGGAAATAGCAATACCACAAGCACCTTTTTTCATTTTCATAATTAAGTCAATAATTTCTGAGCAGTTAGTTGGTGGTAGAAACAAAGATGATGAGATTGCATCGGAAGAAAATCACGAAAATTTGAATTACATGTGGGGATTGTACTAGCAAGATTGGTAACTATATAAGAATATTAACAAAATAATCATTAAATGTGTCAGCCATTACATGTTTATCGGTTATATATACTTGTCATTATCTTTAATTTCATCAATAGGAGTTTTGGCTGAAATACGACCAAGGATTTTATTAATGATATCCCAAGTTTTCATTAGGTTGTTTTTATTGTCATCAAAACTACTGTTACTGAAGAGGGCTTCTTAATTCAAAATGTAGCTCATTTCTTATTTCAGCGATGGAAGTTTCGTCATTTTAAATTTGTCAAGCTCATGCGTTCTGAATATTTCATTTTCTTTTGCAGAACATGGAAACATATAGCAGACTTCACAGTGGACCTACCCTATACCAGCCGTTTGCCTCACATAATATATCACCTCACGAGTCACATGTTCTCATCAAGGCAGAGTCGCAGGATCGAATGGGTGCCGTGGATAATGCTACCCCCGTGTCACCCCTTGGAATGAAATTATCACCAAAAGGTTCTTTTTTCGCTCGCTACCGTGAATGTCACCAGACTATGAATCAGATTGCAAGCAGCAGCTGCTCGGACGAGCACCATCATTCTACAGTAGATGTAAACGTCCAAGTTTCTCCTGTGATTATCTCCCATGAAAACGACTGTTTGGGAGTCCACGATGCCGAGGCATATCGACACACAAGTGAAGCAATGGGCGAGAAGCATGAGGTCGTTAAAGAGAATGAATTAAACTCAGCCAATGCCGAAGACGACTGCAAACCAGACATTTCTCAAAAACCGCCTTACTCCTACGTCGCGCTAATCTCCATGGCAATAAAGAATTCATCTGACCGACGCTTGACCTTAAGCCAGATCTATCAATACATAATCGATCGCTTCCCATATTATGAGACAAACAAGAAAGGTTGGCAGAATTCCATTCGACACAATTTGAGCCTTAACGAATGTTTCGTAAAGATTCCGCGAGAAGGAGGGGGTGAGAGGAAGGGAAACTTTTGGACGCTCGATCCAGCATATGATGATATGTTTGAAAAAGGAAACTATCGTCGTCGAAGGCGCATGCGTAGACATCACCGTCCTTATCTATTAGAGCCCCCTTTTTTTGTTGGAGATCAGCCATATTCGTATTTTCCAAACGCAGCTACTTCAAAAGGATTTTACCCGCCTTCGTATGGAAGTAGTTGGGGAATGGGGGTTGCAGCCATGCAAACTCACATAGGACAACAAACACAACTGTATTCACCCTGTCCAGTTGTCCAAATGTCTCCGCAAACACCCTCGCATGTGCAAATGCCCCGCATATCGTTTGCAAATACACCGCCCCACCAATCACCATCCCTGCAGACCTACCCTGTGTCGTCACCACCATACGGACAGCCGGTGGCGATCCAATCAGCCGTTTCGTCCACAGCCTTCACTTGCCCTATACCTGGTACAAATCAGATACCACAGACTCTGCAGCCAGCAATTTACGAGGACCAGAGCTATGGTTCTCCATATACGACAACCCGAAGGGCTCCCGAGAGCTTCACACATACGTACTATTCGGGATAATACTACACAGCGGTAAGGCGAGTTCATCTAATATGGCAGAGGATTTATATTTGAAAGAAAACAAATTGTGAAGAAATAACTTCATTATCGCTCTCTATTCACAAAGTCCCAGTTGTAAAACAGTGGAAACGTCTGAAGTACTATTCGGGATAATAATACACAGCTTCACCAATCGCCATATCCCTGCATACTACACCGGTGTCGTCTCCATCATACGGCCAGCCGCAGACGATCCGATCAACTGTTTCGTCCACGGCCTTCACTTGCCCTGTACCTGGTACAAATCAGGTACCACAGACTCTGCAGCCAACAGTTTACGAGGACCAGAGCTACAGTTCTCCTTACACGGACAACCCAAAGAGCTCCAGAGAGCTTCACACATACGTACTACTTGGGGTAAGAATTTTCAACCAAACAACGCCTGTGAGATCTACATGTCTGAAATTGTAATTGATGGTCTATTATTTTTAAAGGATTAGTTCAGCGGTAAGGCGAGTTTATCTAATACGGCAGAGGACTTATATTTGAAAGAAAACAAATTGTGAAGAAATAACTTCATTATCGCTTTCTATTCACAAAGTCCCATTCGTAAAACAGTGGAAACGTCTGAAGAACTATTCGGGAAAATAATACACAGCTTCACCAATCGCCATACCCCTGCAGACTACACCACCATACGGTCAGCTGCAGACGATCCGATCAACTGTTTCGTCCACGGCCTTCACTTGCCCTGTACCTGCAGACTTGGTACAAATCGGGTACCACAGACTCTGCAGCCAACAGTTTACGAGGACCAGAGCTACAGTTCTCCTTACACGACAACCCAAAGAGCTCCCGAGAGCTTCACACATACGTACTACTCGGGGTAAGAATTTTCAACCAAACAACGCCTGTGAGACCTACATGTCTGAAATTGTAATTGACTATCATTTTTAAAGGATTAGTTCAGCGGTAAGGCGAGCTCATCTAATATGGCAGAGGACTTATATTTGAAAGAAAACAGATTGTGAAGAAATAACTTCATTATCGCTCCTTATTCACGAAGTCCCATTTGTAAAACGGTGGAAACGTCTAAAGTCAGACTAGTTGTGACATTACAATTAGTCTCTATGTATTTCATTTGATATTTTTATAAGATATTTTGTGGTTTAGAAACCATTGAATATGGCAACAGAATGTAGTATATAGCAGCATTTTCCACCGGAATAAGTCTGAACAAAAATAATAATAAATAGAAGAGTTACGTACTCTCTTCTCTTCTTTAAGGAGGGAGGAGGAAGGAAGAGGGGGGTGGTGGGAAGGATTTTCCTATTTAACGCCCTCTATATGATATTTTTGTAATTACTAAGCTACAGATTTGTGGGTAATTTTAGTAGAGGGTCATTGCTTTATGTAAATTAGAAGAGGTCATAGGTCAAACATATTTGTCGCCTTTTCTCTCAAAGTTTCTTGACTTCGGCCTTTTCTGCTCTATTTGCCCTTTTAACTCTGTCGACATCCTTTGATATGCTTTCATCAATAGTGTGGGTGCCTGGAGGCATGTTCAGTGCATTCATCATTACATGTTTACCTGGGGAGGGGGGGAAGGATTTTCCTATTTAACGCCCTCTATATGATATTTTTGTAATTACTAAGCTACAGATTTGTGGGTAATTTTAGTAGAGGGTCATTGCTTTATGTAAATTAGAAGAGGTCATAGGTCAAACATATTTGTCGCCTTTTCTCTCAAAGTTTCTTGATTTCGGCCTTTTCTGCTCTATTTGCCTTTTAACTCTGTCGACATCCTTTGATATGCTTTCATCAATAGTATGGGTGCCTGGAGGCATGTTCAGTGCATTCATCATTACATGTTTACCTGTTGAGCCTTCATTGAATTGCGAAATGGCTAAAATCACGGCCATTTCCGTTCGCGGCCCTTTTGAATTTGTGTTTTGGTGATCGATTCCAAACTAAACTGTTTAAACTTTCATTTTGATTTTACGTAAATCCTGGTAAACATCTTTTCAGGAGAGAAGAATCACTCAATCGTTGAAAGGTAGGGAGAAGAATATCTAAGAACACTGGCAGGAAAAGATACTCGCTGTTGACAAATGGTTTCTCAGGACATTTGTTGTAAGCGCACCAACTATCTCCAACTGAGCAGTATTGGTCCCTAAGTTATGGTGCTATCCTCCAGAATTGCTTTTCTTATATTGTCCATACCAACCTTGATCATTTCTGACCTTGAGCAGTCTTTGATCACATGTGACCGAGTAGAACGACCGTAATACAATTGCAATTTATCAATACAATTGTCGGTAAGTGTAATATTAACTCTCCCACCAATACTTTAACCATCTTTCAATGTCCCATCTTTCTTCTCAGCTCCTTGCCCATTTGTTTTTGCACATGGCCTATGCAGTCTAGCTTTATGACACTATTAAATCTATATGGCGCAATGTTAGGCCCAGGTTTGCACTTGCACACAAAATCCTCACTAACAATAAGCCTATGGGCGTAGGCCTAGTGGACCTGGTACTTGGCCTAACTAACGTTACTTTGCCTTTAGCGTTCCAACTTCAAGCTGTGCCTTTGAATCGGCTTTCCTTTCTTGGGCATGATTTTAATTAATAAAATCCACAATAAATCACACAAATGTTCCTCGAAATAATATTATATCAGTCCAAACCACAACCTTCGACTTCGAATCAATTTCAATCCAGTTGAAGAATAGACAGAAATCAACTTCACACAATCAGAGTACATATAATGCTGTGAGATTATTGACAAGACTTGACCCACTGTCAAGGGTCAAATTACTTGTTTAATAGACTTCATAGCCCAGCCATTTTATATACTTTAAGGAGTAAGGAAGTGGTGGACAAGGTTTGGGCTGACAAAAAGGTCACTGGGGTGTTATAGTGGATTTTCTGGGCAGTTTATGTTTCTGTTACCATGGCAACGGACAAAACTGGCAAGTGAACATTATTGAGATGTTTTTCAAATGAAAATTAAGGGCAAAAGATAATGATGTTTTTCTGCTGCCATCTTATTTTAGACATGTTAAAGAATCATTAATTGGTCCCCCCAAAAAAAAAATTTCATCCCTTTTCCTACGTTTATCAGATTTCCCTAGAATACTACTTTTTCCCACATGGTGGTCAACATGTTAATTTTCATATGAGGTATGAACTTGGCTGTAAATGGTGGAATTTGTAGGTTTTACTAAACCTGCATTGACAACCGTATTGTTAATAGCATATAATTTGTTTAATACAATACATGTACACTTAAAAACATGATTTGTGGCCATTGACCCGGCATTGACCACCACTGCCAACCAAGGGTCACTTTGTTATGTAAATGGTGGTTTGGTTGAAAATGTATCGTTGGAAAAGCCCAACCAGCCAATGGTTGTCAAACATGGGAAAACAGAGAAATAGTTCCAAATGCGCTCTTGTCAGACGACCATGGAAAAGGTGCAAAATGTTTATGTTTTTATTGATAAAAACAACCAGTTGAAGTAAAGAGAACCACCATTTTTCCCTGGTGACAATAGACAGCACCTCTGTCATTCATGTTGTACACAAATGAGACAACAATTGTTGAAGAAATAAGACATTGAATTAGTTTAAAGTCCTCCAAAATGAACTTGCTGACCCCTTAACAGGTTAAAGGACATTTAGCAATTTCTATATTGGTTGAAAAGAGTATTAACTGATTAAAAAACAACTAGGTAGATTACTTCCTACATTTGAAAAAAATCATTTTCAAGTTTTTTGACTTGTAGTTTCATTCAAAATCTGCTAAAATCATGACTACGTCGGACCGCTCAAAATTTGTACGTCAATTCTTCAACTTCTTAGTAACTGAAAATGGGAAAGCCTATTCCTGCAGTAATGCTAGAATTTGATTGGGGAAGTGGTCGCAAAATCTCATACTCTGTTGGTGAGAATATAGTGAACTACTTCAAAGAATTGTGATAGACATTAAAAACAAAAACACTGATATTTGCAACAATATTTAGTCCGATACTTCACAAAATATACAAAATGATGCCTGATTTTTAAAAAGGCGAATGTTTAACCGATTTTGCTAAAAGTTCTTGCTATACTATTGACGATTTTTGATAAATTTCAAATCAATTTATCTCGTGTTTCCTCTACCTGTCCACACGTCCATATACCTTTAATATTCCAGTAGCAAACGGTATTTAGTGAGAGTGGTAGCCGCTCACTCTGCCCCCGGCCCGTAGGGCCCTAGCTACGCTACTGATACTCTGGATAAGAAATTTTAACAAACAAAAAAAACGCCTAATTTGACTGGCTGAATAACTGTTATTGCATGACATTGTTTTTTTGTTTTTTTTATATAATTATTATTATTATTAAGGTTATATTTTTTTCTTCACATTTTAAGTAAACCTCTGGCTTTTCATTTTGGAAAAGTTTTTTTTAATATTCTTTATAATGAAACCATAATCTATCTGAACTATTTTATGGAATTGTATGATATGGGGATCGCGGTGGAGTTAAAATCCATGAACTGTATGTAGCATGAAAAATAACGTTTCACCATTTCCATGCATTGATGAGTAAGGCAAACATAAACTGAAATATCCCCTCCCCTCCCCTACCTGATTTTTTGACAGATTGGAGAAGTAGAGGGTAGGAAGGGGGGGGGGTGTTACGGGGGCTGTTCTCGTGATCACATCACTGCTCCATTCAGCCTGGCATTTTTTATCAGATTATGGTTGTAGATAGTCTTAACTTCTGTCGCCAGTAACGCAGTTAAGCCTCCGAGGATCGTTGCCCACCCCTTCCATATATACTCTCGAGCAGAATTTTGAGAAATTGTTCATTTTAAGGATCTTTACTACAACTGGTAGGGATTATAGACCAAAGGATAAGAACCCATTTTGGGATCGTCGGGAAATACACAAACATTGGGATAAGTAAAAGTAATGAAAATTGGGACAGATTTCTCCCGTGGCGCTCGCCACTTTCCCCTCGATCACCAGTAATGTGGGCGGTGTTATAATGAGCCCCTATTCTCGGCCTATTAGCTTTACTAAGCAGCCAAGTACCTTCCACATGATATTTAATCCGTCGATCATAATCTTGATGATATCTATTTCTTTTCATTAAATTCCGGTTTTGTGATACGATCATATTTCAAACTATTTTGGACATAAATAGTCTTAAATTTCAAGAAAGGGAGGTGTATTGACATAAAATATATATAAATATGTGCCAATCGCAATATTGTCTACAAACTGACAAGAAAAGTATAGTTTATTTAATCTGTGAACAGACTGGCACAAGCAGGGGCCGTGGGAAGAGCAGAAGGAGGGAGGGGAGGGGGTTATTTACACTGTACCTCCCCTATAAGAAGATTTTACATTGCATGCTTCCTTCCCGATCGGGAGGTAAACTTGAGAATGTATTAAAATACAAATTTGCAACATTTATCAAATAAATCCTGAAAAGGATTGAAAATGGTTCAAAATTACCTGAAAATGAGTACTACATTTCTTAAAAATTGACCCTAAAAAGTAATCCCGAAATTCGAAGAACTTCAGCGATATTTTCCGGCAATCGAAGAAAACTGCACGAAAGTGAACGATATTTCCTGAAATGGAAGATTCCCGATTGACAGCAATGTATTTTGGAAACTTAACCAGTGTAATTTTCTGCTTGTAACCAGTACATTTTGTTGGCCTCTTGCTTCCCTTTACCTACCCCTCCCCACCTACCTACCCCTCCCCACCTACCTACCCCTCCCCAACCTACCTCCCCCCACCACCTACCCCCCCACCTACCACCCCCCACCTACCTACCCCCTCCCCACCTACCTACCCCCTCCACCTACCTACCCCTCCCCACCTACCCACCCTCCCCACCCACCTACCCCCTCCCCACCCACCACCCCTCCCCACCTACCTACCCCTCCCACCTACCTACCCCTCCCCCACCCACCTACCCCTCCCCACCCACCTACCCCTCCCCACCTACCTACCCCTCCCCACCTACCTACCCCTCCCCACCTACCTACCCCTCCCACCTACCTACCCCGCCCTCCCACCTACCTACCCTGGGCCCCACCCACCTACCCCTCCTCCCCTCCCCTACCCCCACACCCACCCTACCCCCTCCCCTACCTACCCCTGAAAGGTGACCCTACGCTCCTGCGTTTGGCCGGTCACTTGCATATTTTGGGATGTAGCGGTTGCGGAAGTACCCCCTCCCTAAAACTATCAACTTTAATCCAAGTTTTGGCGACAAAGGGCTGAACGGTATCAAGGTAGAGGAAATTGTGTATAAAAGCATACTCAATGGACCTTTTCTTGTACACAAGTAGTCCACTTGGCGTGTCCAATAATTTACTGACTATAAAACCGACAGATTTATAAAGAATTTTTCTTCCTAAGCAATGACATTTATATCAGGTATACTTGATTTTGCCGACAAGACATAGAATACCGACAGACAATTGGTTTCTGCGAAAGGAAAAACAAGAAAGCTTAGTGCTTTGTGGTCAATGAGCGCACAATTTAGCCCATCAATACATAAACCAAATATAGCAAATACTTAAAAATCAAAACGAGTTCCCGAAATATATATGGCATGGGTGTAGCTGTAGGGTCGACCAGGCCGTACGACTGCCCCACCCATCCCCCTCGTCAATAAAAGAGGTTACAATTTTCATCAAAATTTGTTTAAAAGGTAAGTTCTTCAGTTGAAATTGGCCTCCAAACAGAAGACTACTTCAGTAATCTGGTAACGGTACTTGTTACAGTTTTGGAAACAAATTCAGCCCAAAGCTCAGAAATTAAAGTTTGGTATCTTAAAACGACTTAAATCAGAGTATTTGTGACGTTACAGCCTCAGATTCGTCAAAGTTTATATATTCTATCCTGTTTTGTGACTTAAAAATTATTGGATATGTTAAAAAAGTTAAGTTAAACCGAATCTAGTAAGGGTATATTATCTGAAGAACGTTCGAGGAAAAATGATTTGAAAAAGTTAAATAAACTTTCTTTAAAATACATGTAAAAAAGTTAAATAAATTGAATTTAAAATAACTTGTTTCCCATTTTGTTTCTTTAACTCTTCTATACAACCAGACTGCTGTCCGACTGTACAAGAAAAACTTGCTTCACTACTAAAGGTTTCTGCGTTCTCAGTGAAGTTTCCCACAAAAGTGTTGAATTTCCAAGTGACATGTTGACTAAGCAAAGAGCTTCCATATCTTTGGATTAAGTTTTTGTTAATGCAGCTAAAAATATCCTGATCAGTTAACTTTCACGAAGTAAATTTATTTCATAGCATATTTCGACAAGAAAGACAATTGATGAATTTCTTATAATTTTACAAACATTATCCTATCCCTACTTCAAAATATTTTGTAAAAGATTGTCAAAACAAGGGTTTGTTTTTCAAACAATTATCCAAAATTGTTGGAGTGGGCAGTTTGTTTGACAAAGGTTAACCACGTAAGCCTAGACGTGTTAGAAATGAAAACAAACACTGTACACAGTGATGACTTTTCACAAACCAAACTTTTTAATTCATGTTTCAACCAGAGGTGCATGCACGCTTTGCTACATTTGTGAAGTTGGTGACATTCCTTATTCAGCTACTTGTCTACTAACTGTGGTGTAGCGGTTATCATACATGTCTACAGACCACGAGGCCCTGGGTTCAAGCCTGGGTTGGCCCGTAGACACGCCAGTGCACCGCAACTGGTTATCAAAGGCCGTGGACATTGACTTGGTTGTCGATGTTATGTCTGTCCGTATGTCGTACCTGTGTTCTCGTCCGGGTCGTATTGAGCGTTTCGTGATAGCATTGTTACTATCATAACCGAATACGCAGGCGACGACCCCGTCATTGTAATTGTGTGTTCACTCATCGTCGTCATTCAGCTACTTATTCAAAGTCGAATAAGGAAACGTTACTTATTTAAATTTGAATAAAGAACTACTTATTCAAAGTCTAATAAGAAACCGTTACTTGTCCAAATTTGAATAATGAACCATTACTTATTCGGCTACTTATTAAGAGTATAAAAATTAAGAGTCGAATAATGAACTTACTTATTTGTTCAAATTAATAAGAGTTTCGAATTCGGCTACTTATAAAGAGTCGAATAAGGAACCGTTATTATTTGGCTACTTAATCGAATAAGGAACCGTTACTTATTTGGCTGCTTGGGCTATTCGAAATCGTATAAGGAACCGTTACGTATTCAACAACTTATTCAAAGTCAAATAAGGAACCGCTAATTATTCAGTTACTTATTCAAAGTCGGTTAATTTGTTGTTATTTTTTCGATTCCTTATTCAAATTCAATTAATTTCTTGTTACTTATTCGGTTCCTTATTGAAAGTCGCTTAACTTCTTGTTATCTATTAAAAGTTATTAATTTCTTGTTACTTATTCGGTTACTTATTCAGTCGGTTAATTTCTTGTTACTTATTCGGTTCCTTATTCAAAGTTGGGTAATTTGTTGTTACTTTATTCCGTTCCTTATTCAAAGTTGGGTAATTTGTTGTTACTTATCCGGTTACTTATTCAAAGTTGGGTAATTTGTTGTTACTTATTCGGTTACTTATTCAAAGTTGGGTAATTTCTTGTTACTTATTCGGTTACTTATTCAAAGTTGGGTAATTTCTTGTTAATTATTCGGTTACTAATTTAGTCGGTTAATTTCTTGTTACTTATTTGGTTCCTTATTCAAAGTTGGGTTATTTCTTCTTACTTATTCGTTTCCTTATTCAAAGTCGGTTATTTTCTTGTTACTTATTCGGTTGATCACGCAGTGTATATTTTATTTTTTAGATGGGAGGGGGAGTGAAACCTTTTTTCACCACGAGCCTCCAACCCCTTCTCACTGAAAAGTCATAATTTGAGCACATTTATTATTTTGGGAGGGTTTATTTTAAGAAAAAGAAGAAATAGGTTCAACATTCACTACTAAGAAAGTAGTCTCACAAAAATCACCACTTTTCTTTGATAGTTGAAGCCGTCCGTGGTAGCAGCATCACAAAACAACTCATTTAATATAATATTGTATTTCAAAGTTTGTTACAGTGTGAAACATATTTTACATGTAATGTGGTTGTCAGTTCACCGTTCGGTTATCCTTGCCATGCATTTGTCATGGATCTGGTAACAATAAATTCCTTAATTTTTTCCACTCTCACCGCCATTTTAGTAATACTTTAAAGAAGTACAGCCATAAGATACCACCTGTGGTAGCAGCATCACAAAACAACTCATCTTAACATTGTATTTTAAAGTTAGTTACAGGTGAAACATATTCTACATGTAATGGATGCTGGCTTTTTGGCAAGAAAATGATATGATAATGCATATGGACGACTTTAAATGAACACTACTTATAACCGAAGTATCATTTTATCAGTTTCGTGATTTGTTTTGTTGTCGTTGAGATATACATAAATTGTTACTATCTCATCACCCACATATACATGTATGTGGGGATGTGATATTGTAGTCACTTTGCTGTATAGGCAAAGAACTGCCTGTACCTCATACACTGCATGGCCACCTCCTTGATATTAGGGAGGTTGGTGGAGCCCACTAGGTTATCATATGATGACCTCATGTTGGGGTCATAAGTTTTTGGAACGTGACAAGGTTTGGTGATTTTTGCGTCTGTTTGTGTTTGTGTGTGCATGTGTGCGTGTGCAGCAAATAATTTTGTGTCGCTTATAACCCAAAAGAAAATGTGACACACATGACCAAAATTGGTGGACGGGTATCCCTCGCTCGGAACTTTTGCTCCAAGGTTTTGGGTACAAAGGTCACTGGTCACAAGTCAAATGGGACAAGTTTTTGATGATGGCTGAAGGAATTATTTGGTATCTTTACAAATTGCATAGGTTTGTTGGATTTAACATTCAACTTAAATATAATAGTGGGTCAAAACGTCAAATGAGTTAACGGTCAAATAAGTGTTTTTAATGCAAAATTCTGCTTGTTTTCTAAAAAGTTGTTTAGTGATGAGAGTCAGAGGTCAAATATGTGATTTTAGGGGGTAATTATGTACTAATTTGTAAATTTTGTCCCATTTTAACTCAAAAAGTACAAGACCTATACCAATTGTATGTTGTACCATTGTATGTTGTACCATGACACGTGGTACATGAATTTGTGTCCCGTAGATTCTGAGGTCAAAAGTCACAGATCTATTGACCTTTTTCACCATTTTTGAGGGGTGGGAGTAAGGGGGAAGGGGTGAGGTGAAGCCTACTTCAGCCCCCACTTTTTGGCTGGGGGGGGAAGCACACTATCCCACGCATATGATTACTTACTCAGTTAGAGAGTTGTTATCACAAATGTTGAAGGGGGTATCGCTGATTTTTATTGACAACTGCGTTAGCAAGGAAGCCGGAATGCATTTTACGAAAGTTCCCAAATTGTCGATTTTTGCCCTTGAGCTATGTGGAAAAGCCCCATAAAAACATCATTATTTTTCTACCGCTGCAATATTTTTTTTTCCAAATGTTTTAGCGACAATACTATTCGAGATATTCTTATGTGTGTAAAATGTAAAATCTATCGTCGATCTACCATGAAAAGTAAAGTTTTCATCATTTTTGGTTCCGATGTTATCGCATCGGAACCAAGATGCGGTCATGACGTCGTATGTGTGTGGGTGGTGCCAGCTTGCTAACACGATATCTCAAGAACGGTATATTAAATTCACATCATATTTAGTACAAAATTAGCCCATTGTACGTAGATGCACGCTATTATTTTTGGTGTGATGTCATATATATCAATGTATGGGCGGGGCCTAATGTGAAAATCTTGAAATGCTGCCATTTGCAATCCTTTAATATGCGAAGTGGGCGTGGTTTAATGTATTTTTTCAACAAAAATGCAACTTGTAAACATGCTATATCAAGAACAATACAATGGAATTATGGAATATTTAAATAACAATTGATCAAAAAGTATGTTGCATTGGCATGTTTTTAACACATCACATTCAAGGAAGATTACAGAGACGAGGCTTTTCTTATGCGATGGAAATACAAGCATTTTGTAAGGCACAATAACTCTTCAAATGTGTGATATATTTATCATACGTGTTGGTGCTATATCGTTATACATGTTGGTGCTATTTCATTATACATGCTCGTGCTATTTCTTTATACATTTCATTATCATGTTGGTGCTATTTCACTATACATGTTGGTGCTATTTCATTATACATATTGTTGGTGCTATTTCACTATACATGTTGGTGCTTTTTTATTATACATGTTGGTGCTATTTCATTATAAATGTTGGTGCTATTTCATTATACATGTTGGTGCTATTTCATTATAAATGTTGGTGCTATTTCATTATACATGTTTGTGCTATTTCATTATACATGTTGGTGCTATTTCATTATACATGTTGGTGCTATTTCATTATACATGTTGGTGTTATTTCATTATACATGTTGGTGCTATTTCATTATAAATGTTGGTGCTATTTCATTATACATGTTGGTGCTATTTCATTATACATATTGGTGCTATTTCATTATACATGTTGGTGCTATTTCATTATACATGTTGGTGCTATTTCATTATACATGTTGGTGCTATTTTATTATACTTGTGGTGCTATTTCATTATACATGTTGGTACTATATCATTATACCTGTTGGTATTATTTCATTATACATGTTGGTGCTATATCATTATACATGCTGGTGCTATTCTATTATACATGTTGGTGCTATTTCATTACACATGCTGGTGCTATTTCAGTATACATGTTGGTGCTATTCTATTATACATGTTGGTGCTATTTCATTAGAGATGCTAGTGCTATTTCAGTATATGTGTTGGTGCTTTTTCATTTTACATGTTGGTGCTATATCATTATACATGCTGGTGCTATTCTATTATACATGTTGGTGCTATTTCATTATTAATGTTGGTGCTATTTCAATATACATGCTGGTGCTATTTCATTATACATGTTGGTGCTATTTCATTATTAATGTTGGTGCTATTTCAATATACATGTTGGTGCTTTTTAATTATACATGTTGGGGATATTTCATTATACATGTTGGTGCTACTTCATTATACTTCTTGCTATTTCATTATACTTTTTCTTGCTATTTCATTTATACCTCTTTTTGCTATTTCATTATACTTCTTCTTGCTATTTCATTATACATGTTGATAATATTTGCCACAATCACTGTTACCAAAACTTTAGTGGATTGCCGGTAATAGAATATCTTTGACAGCGGAACCACAAAACCTTTGGTTTTCTGGTTTTAATACAAGCCCTGACTCTTACCGAAGGGACTGCTCCTAACCGACCTGCATATCAAACTATATTGCCCGTAAGTTCTTGTTCAGAAATAGTTATAAAACTATTAACAAGTATTGCCTAACCTTAAAATAAATCAAGTTTGATGTAGTTTATTCAATTATTTATTCAACATCACAATTACTTATTTGACATTCGTGTTACTTACTCAACACTACGTTACTTATTCAACCTTCTGTTACTCAATATTCAGCCTACATAGGCTTAGTCAATGTTTCTGTTCAACATCACTTTTTTACTTTGTAAACCTGGTATTAAGCGACAAGTAGGGTACAGAACAAATTTTGTCGAAATAATCCATGCATATTTGACCTCTGACCTGAAGTGTTAGCCATTGCATTTGTTTGCACTTGTTACATCTCACCATATGAAACCTTTTACACTTTAATTTCATTTATAGACAAAAATGGTAAAAGTAGGTCATTGGTTCTGTGACCTTTAAACATTTAACCCCAAGGCCCCAGGTACAAAACTTCGGTCACTAGTGTACCATGACACAGCTTTGGGTTGTTATTGGAATTTGTTAACCAACACAATTGCCCCAACATACTTCTTCATATGATATATTATAGGTTTCCACAAATTACCTTTTTTAGATCAGGATACATAAAAGGTTGTTTGTTTTATGCTTTACTTCATATTGAACAATATGCAGCTTATTCTCTTAATTCAGTATAGAGTTAAATTTAAATCTTATAGATTTGATTTTGATTCTGTTACAAGGCTGAATCAATGACAACTCTTGCTGGATTTAAAATAAGTCTTTCAAAAGTGTTAAATTGATAACTCCAATAAAGATCTAAAATTCGAAGTGTAATAGATTTAAAAATAATAAATCAAAGAAAGATTTTAAAATATTTTAAATAGATATAAATTATTAATTGAATAGATTTAAATGATATATTATTAGACTTAAACCAGCAATCTAATAATTACTCATATTCATTTAGATTATATTAATTGTGTATGGAATTGGTTAATACATTAGAGTGGTCTTCCAAATTTAGCCCTATAGCAGTAATCATATTTATTTTCCAGCATCATTATTACCATGAAGAAGTAGAAAGGTTGGCATCTAGTGGTCACAGAGGGCACCCAGCTGTAATATCTGCAAATCAACACAATCAAAATTCATTTTTGTTTTCACCTTGTCAGTATCATCTGATAATATTTACTAAATCGTTGTCAGAAAACTATAGCAATTTGTCGTTCAAAGAAAGTTTCAACACACAATATAAGGCTAGGCTACATGATCCAGTAATTACGTACTGTCAGACTGTTGGCCTATAACGTTAGGCCTAGCCTGGCCTATGCACGAACAACTGCAGAGTGCAGTTGCATTTGTAAATCATGAAACGATAGCAATATCTTCCATTTCTTCCCTCCAGGAGCCTACACCTTTATACTGACATTTATTCCGTGATATGATATACATTTTCCTGATTTAGGATGTGATCGTGAAAATTGAAACGGAAAGACTAGAGTTGTAGATAGAGCCGTCGTACGTACGTATACAGAAAGACCGTGAATTAAAGATCACGTGTTATTTGTCGCACTCCCCATTAGCTAATATTTAAGTCTACGTTAGACTCAACAATAATTTTACCGCCAAATTTGTATTACCGCCAAGTGTTTTGGGAGTTAAAAATCTGTATCTTTAAGTGGAATAGACTTAAATTATTTTAAATCCAACAAAAGATTTAAATTTCAACTCTACAGAATTAAGAGAGTATGCCATTTCAAAGGTTTGAGGGCTCTTAAAGAAATAGTCCCATGATTTCTTTGCCATCGTATATGACAGAGAAAAGTTTTAGAAACAAATTAGTGAAGAAACTATGTTAATATCTTATTACTTCAGAATTTATAACAATTTGAAGAAGAGGAAAATGTACTAAAGAACACATCGTACCCAGTATTTGTCCTTGAGCTTGATGATGTCATATGCATGCAACTTCCAGCACGATTCTTATGCAATTCTTTATGAATTCAATACAAGTTTTCTACATTATCAAACAAAATTTTTGGTTCATTTTATTGGTAGGATGGAATGCATAATTGACGAGGAAATATTTTCTTCTTATACATCACTTTTTCAATATGAAAAAAAAGATCCAGTTAATTTTAAAGAAAAACAAAAGACTTTTTCTTGAAATTGCCTGTATGACATTACAGATGTTGCCACTTTTGGTCCTAAATTAAAAAATCATTAAAATTTCATAACTTCGAAATGAAAGAAAGTATTAACACAGTTTTCACTACTTTGTGTCTAAACTTAAGAGGAATCCATTGGGCTATTCCTTTAAGCAACACCTTTTCGTTTCACAATTTGTATAAGCTTGTAAGCATCGGCCTTGCACTGATACATGCTCCATTAGTGACATTCTTATATTTATAAGATATAATAGATAGAGCAGTATATTATCAAACAAATGGGCCTACTAATGAAAATTGCATCTATCTAGTACAATAACATCAAAGATTGAATCAATTACCAGACATGATATTTGTGTCTATATGCGGTCCGTAAAATTCTTGGCTTTCAGTTTCAGAGAGGCCAGCAATGGCTTCCAAAAATTATCAAATCGTTTAGCTTCCGGGGACTTTGTCCCCAAGACCACACTAGGGTCCCTTAATCGGGCCCCTACACTCCTCGCCGTGTGGGTTCATGCTTCGCGTGAACATTGTCGCATTCTCTGACAATTTGTGGCATTCTTTCTTTATCTATGTGCCCCCACTTCAAATTACGATCCGCAGCCCATGAATAAAGGAACCAAATACGTGACAAGAAATTAACCAGCTTGTATTGATTAGTAGCCGAATAAGTAACGGTTCCTTATTCGACTTTGAATAAGTAGCCGAATAAGAAACGGTTCCTTATTCGAATTTGAACAAGTAACGGTTCCTTATTCGACATTGAATAAGTAGCCGAACAAGTAACGGTTCCTTATTCGAATTTGTTATGATTTGATCGGTCGGTCGGTTGGTCAGAGAACTAACTTTTCTCATGACAGTAGTAAAGTTCTGCCCAAGCTGGTTATTAATATGAAATGTTATATGTCGACCGGTATATGCGTGTGGTTGATGTTGATGGCGCCAAAAAGTGTCTGCACCCAGACTTAGTGTAATTGCGTACGTCCGTGAACGGGAACAGACAAAATAAGCCTGACTTACTAAAGTGATATAATTTCTTATAATCAACTGATCAAGATGGCAGATGAATTTGTTACTCAAACCTTACTCAGATGGAATCTGTCCAAAATAACCCATAGCAAATTGAAATGTAAGCATTGCCTAAGCATCATTTAAGCTATGTAAGCATCATGTAAGCATCTTGTAAATGTAATTTTGTAAACTAAGTTTTTTTAATGGATGCAAGTATTTTGTATTCATTATGCAAGCATGTGTAAACAACCAGAATTTGAACATTTCACATGTAAGCATTGTGTAAGCCAGCTAAATTTGAGCTATTTTCCATGCATGCAAGCATTACGTAAGCAACCAGAATTGGAGTATTTCACATGTAAGCAACCCGAATTTAAGCTATTTCCATGCAAGCATAATGTAAGCAACCAAAATTTAAGTATTTTACATGCAAACATTATGTACACAACGCGAATTTGATTATTTCACATGTAAGCATTGGGTAAGTTAGCCAAAAAACCGAACAATGCTGATGTAAGTGCGCGAATCGTTCATGTTATTTGTCTGAATGTACACGCACATGTTTTTGTTTCTTCTATAACACTGTCCACTAATGGTAGTCACATGTTTCGGCTCCACAGGGACTACAACTGCTTCATCTCAAAAGCAGAAGCTGGGCGTGATTTTATTCTCAACCTTTTAAAAATTTCGAGCGGTACCGCTAAGAAGACTTCTCGAAGACATCTTTGAAAGAGAGGAACTCGTCATTGGTTGGACACGTGGTCAACGGCAATCAAAAATCAAAACTAAATCAGTGATTGGCTGCAAGAATCTCGACCCTGCGAAGCTAGCAACAATTAGAAGTGAGTGTTTAATATTTGTACTCTTTAAGATAACCATGATTGCATGACGGAGATCTCATTTTGGCCAGCTTTTCTCAGCATCCCATGGCAAATATATTGGCAGAATATTGGACGGTCTGGAAAGCTGACGTCCATTATCCCTTAAATATAGAGTGGCGTAACTAAGGGAAATCAAGGGCGAAAGCAGCCCACGACCTTATAAGGGGCCAGTAAAAAATATATACCATTATTATACCGTTATACCATATCGACCCGCAGAGGCATGGGGCTAATAAGAAAAATCTGTTATAAGACATTTTCTTCACCATTGATAGGCAATGATGCAGCATGACGGAGATCTCATTTTGGCCATCTCTTTTCAAAATCAGCATCCCAGTTTTATATGACAAATATATTTATATTGGTCTGCTTACCATTATTAAGCTGAAAGGTAAGGCAACATGCATACAGAGAAATACTTATATCGAAATGTTGTGTATTGAGTATTCGGTCATCCGGGATTTTAAACATTCAGTACTTTTTGTTGGTGAAAACATGTGCTGTATGCTAGTAGATTTGCGCACAAGTAAACACAACGGTTTAGCCTACGTACGCACGATACATAAAATTCAAACTTCGAAACGATATTTCCTCCACATAAGCAACAATTTCCTGCAAAAAAACCCCAAGCGAACGTAGAAATTTTGGCGTCTAAAGGTGACCAATTTCACCCTGGCTCTAATGGTAAGCTGCTTTGTTTTCACCGACAAACTGGTTGTTCAGAATTACGCACGTTATTATGACGTCCTCTCGAATAGGCCCCTATTAGGTACAAAGCAAAATGTACGTCCGCACTATTTTTCGAACATTAGACCTTACGCATTGACGTCAATATCTGCCTAATAGCGCCATCCCTCTGAGGACAAGTTAGATCTATTCGCAGTGTATGTTTATGCACGCGTTACTAAACCTAAACGCACGCGTGTTTCAGTTTTAGGTGCGCACTGCGAGAAAACCGATATTTACGCGTATAGTGCATATTTTTCAGCGCTGTCCTCATGGGAAATCCGTCGGTGACGTCATGTGTATCAGGTCTATTCAATTCAGTTTGCTTTTAAAGTTAGATCAGAGAGTTTGACGTCTTTAGTCCTATGTAGGGAAAATGACGTCACGCTCTCTGTTTAGAGTCTAAGGGAACTTGGATTTGAACATAAACACAAAATGTTACGTGTACGAACGCCATGCGTATAACATGTGTACGCTGTAAGCCCGCTGTAACTTTGCGCGTGACCGAAAGTACATCTTGTGCATTGCATACATATTCATAATCGTGCATGTACTCATGAATATGAATACTCATAGGGTAGTTGCTGATCTCAATTTCGGTGGTAAATTATGTTCTAAAATTTTGCGTCCATAGGCGTATGAGGCGAGGGCTGGGGGAGTGGAAGGGGGGGGGGGCATCGATGCAAAGCATACCTATTCGGGGAAAATTGCTAGATATATTCGGGAAAATAGCGAGATGTATTTGGGCAAAAAAAAAAGGAATATGTCAATCATCTCACATACGCCCGTCCAACATTGCTGCTCTTTTCTAATTTGTATACCACGGCGTAACGTACACTAAAAGAAGACCGTAATTTCTACACACAAATAACCGTTACAACCTTATGGCGAAGACAGTATTCTGCGTGCAACGGTCTTTAACCGTTAAAGCTGAGATAGAGACTTCAGGGTGAGTTTTTTATTGTTCAGGACCGTAAATAACAACTAACTTTCTAAGAAAATAGCGCTTTACGGTATATCGACCGTAATTTTTACGTCGAACAAATTCGCATACGTAATTTCCATAGTTACCTGCATATCATTAAGAAGCGCGCTATCTACCCAGTTCCAAAGATCGAAGTATGACGCCATTGCTGCGCCGCATTGCCTGTCACATTCAGAGAATTAGCGCAGTTATTTTACCATTGTCTAATGCAGTTAGAATGTCATTATTTACACGCACAAGAGCAGTTTCAGTACCATGATGCGGTCTGTAGCAGATTGGTAAGTGTCTGCTAGGTTATTTTCATGGATGTAACTTAATAATCTAGCAGCCACTACCCTTTCAATGGTTTTCCCCAGAAATTTGAGATTTGAGATTCGCCGGTAATTCTTAAATAATTTATTATCCAAATTTGTCTTTTTTAAGAGAGGACGAATAGAGGCAAGTTTTTGGCTATCTGGAAAACATCCAGAGGAAAGGGAATTATTAATGATTTTAGTGAGGATTGGAACAAAGACATCAATGCCTTGTTTTATTAATGAAGTTGAAACAGGGTCCAGATCACATGATTTAGAGGGACACTTCATGAGGATTTTACTTGATCATTATGCTATAATGGGGAATCTCAACCTTAAAAAGCCCTGCTTGCCCACCAAAACTGTCACATCACGACAATGAAATTTTTTTAATGCAGTGGACTTTTTTCAGGATATCCATAATGATCTGTGTCTCTTGGACTTTGAAAACACTGAACTCGATTTCCTCATTGGAAAATATGAAATCATTACCCGTGATACTTTAGACAGGCATGCTCCGTTCAAAACAATGAAGAGGAAAGTTTGTTCTGAATCACCATGGTTTAATGATGATACTCGTGAAGCACGGTAAAAATGTCGTCAGCTAGAGCGCAAATGGAGGAGAAATAAGCTTGAAGTCCATCGCCAAGTTTATGTGAATGAGAGGCTTAAGCTGAAGAAAACGATAATTCAAGCTAAGATATCATATTATTCATCCAGGGTGAAGGAAACTTCCGGTGACCAGAAGAAACTCTTTGGACTTGTCAATGAATTGCTGCACAAACCAAAGATTCCTGCGCTTCCATCATCGGACTCTGATCTTGACCTCGCTAACAAATTCTCCAATTTCTTTTTTCAAAAGATTGATGACATTCGTAAATCATTTGTTTGCCATACTACAATTTGCTCCCCTATTGGTAATCCGTCAGTTGCATTTAGATTATCTGCCCTTGAACCTACTGATGAGTGTAAGGTTAAAAAAAATCGATTAGCCACCGGACGAAAGTTCTTCAAAATATTGCGATTTAAAGTTGGCTTCTTGATGAAGGGCCTAATGTGTGCACACTTAAGCGAGCCAGGCAAGTGTCCATTTGCTAATGAAAGATTAACAATTCTTATTATGAATGGCAAAATAAGATCAATGCAGTTTTTGAGTAACATGATGGTATGGGGTCAAGTTTACAAAATGAAGAGGGTGATTCCATAATAATTTTCATTACAGATTCCTCAGAAACTAAAGCAAAGTCAGAAAAACAAGTTGAGGTGCAATCCGAAGATCCGAAGACGGCATGAAGAGCTCAGATCTTGGAGTGTTCACAACTTCATGATGAATTTGCTTGATCTTATCCGAGAAAAACTCTGAAAACTGATTAGCAAGTAAAAATCATCCGAAGTTTTAGGTAAAATATTGCGAGTCATAGGAGCTGTTAACTTGTCAATTTCCTTGAATAGCTGACGTGAATTGCAGTCCATGAGTCTGTTCCTGTGAAAGTCTTGTTTTGCCTGTTTTAGAATGCATTGTAGTGCCTGGATTTTGTTTTAAAGATCTGCCTGTGCACTTCCAATTTAGTAGAACACCAGCGAGTTTCACATTGGCGTACTTCTTTTTTTCATACCACGATGTTGAATAGTGAACCAGGATGCATGGGGTCTACACCTGATTTTGCGAGACTTTAAAGGAGCATGCTTATCCAATAAATTTAAAAGCACATTCTCATAATGGTTCACTAACAGATCAAGATATGAGGCTGGTGATGTGTATACGGCTGATGATAAAATGTCATTCCGAAAAGCATCTAGATTGATCTGACCAAATTTACGAGTCTTTATATCCATTTTAATGGAGCTGGCCGACCAATATTAGGTGAACAAATGATAGCGGCATGGTCTGAATTCAGGTAATTTTTGATAGCAATATTGGATATAAAGCTATCATATTCACGAGTGATAGTTAAGTCGAATGGATGACCACCAGAGTGTGTGGATACAGAAACATGTTGTTTCATATTACATGAATAGATTATATCACGAAAAGAATTTGTATCACGGTTTTTTAAATCCTCATAATGAAAATTCAAGTCACCAGCGAACATGACACATTCAGGACTGGAACACACAGATTTTAAAAGGCTTGAGAACTTCAGAAACAAAGAAATGCATGTTTGATGTTCACATATGTCTTAGGGGTGGATATAAGACTCTTTTTGTTGGAGGGGAGTTGCATTGGGTAAGCTTAGGTTATTAGGAAGGAATACAAGTTTGATTAGCAGTGGCGCAGCACCGGAAGGGTGGGTAAATCTTACAGACCCTTGGAAAAATCGATTTGGTCATAAGAGGAAAAGGGAGGGGAGGAGATAATGTAATAGGTATTTACTAGAGTAGGCCTAAACCTTTTTATACAAAATTCATAAAATAAACTTTGGCTTACTTTGGTCATCACCAAGAAGCAGTCCTTTTCAGGATGCCAGTGACGGTTTTTGATGTTGGACTAGTAATACTTACTTTTGTATTTTGCTTTTTAGAATGTGAGGGCCCAAAATGTGAGGTTGCTCTGAACACATGGGATCCTCTCTGCAACCCTGCTCACGCTTAGA
Source organism: Chiridota heheva (assembly GCA_020152595.1). NCBI lineage: Eukaryota > Metazoa > Echinodermata > Holothuroidea > Apodida > Chiridotidae > Chiridota > Chiridota heheva. The sequence continues at coordinate 338,022 of JAIGNY010003811.1, forward strand.
AAAAGTTGACCATGAAAGTTGCTTTAACCCTTGCAGGTGTCGTGGACTATTTATCATTTTCACTGCAGTGCTTATTCACAGTTTCAAGCTCTTCTTTTTTCTATTCATTGTGTAATTTTAATCTTAAAACAACCTCATAACAAAAGTGAGTAAACCATGACTTTACATTTTTGCTAAGATTTGTCCCCGGATTTGTTCTAATTAAAGAAAGAAGAAAGGTTGAATCAAGAAAAATGTAAAAAAGATGGAACACTTCCTATCCCGCTAAAGACTTGGAACCGATATGAAGCCGCCATTTTGGCTGTTTCACATGATAGTCACCTGACTACGCCGTTAAGTTACCACTCGCATCGTACGTATGCTTACTGTTACAGTACAAACGTATCGTACGCTTTGTACTCACAATCACAATCATGCGATGCCCCCAAAAGGTCGGTTCCATATCGGCTTCATATACACAGTCAAAAATAATTAAACAACATGGGGTGGTATAGAATAAACATAGTCAACAGTTGTGTAAACTTTACAAAATTATGGTTGGGTACAGTTTTACATTTTAATGTGACATTGATTTTTACCCCACAATGTGTAAATTATTGTACACAATTTCATTGTGTAAACCTTACACAATAATAACCATGTTCCCCTTTGACCCTATTATTTTGTAAATTTAACCAAATTCAAGCGGGTAGGGTACTGGTTCTACTCAGCTGTTGTGTTATTTCTTTACTCATAAATAGGGTTTAACTTTTCTTTTAACAACACAGTTGTGTTTAATTGTTTTACCCTTTTTTGTGTGGTTTATACACAATACTGCGTAAAATGGCTAATTTCCAAGACACTCAAGAAAAAAGAAAGAAAGTACAATCGCTTCTGATGAACTTTTTTTTTTAACAAACTGTAAACTCAACTGAATAACATTAAAAGTGTGTACACCTTTTCCATAATCTGCATTTTCAGGTCCTGAAAATCACTTTAAATACACCTATAGCACTATTTCAAACAAATACCGATTTGTCTTTGGATTCAGCTGTAAGACAATGCATTTTTCCCATGCAGCCATTATAAGTGCATACATGGTGATATTGGCCATTTTGCTGCATGACATTGAAAATGTTGTAGCCTATGAAATAATTGCTTCTTATATGAAGTGCACATAACAATGATTTCCATATTTTAAATTAATTCAAAATGCACATTATAGTCATTGCAGATTTTTTCATGGAAAAGGTGTTCATTTAGTTACACCATTAGAACAAGGAATAATTCTGCAATTATAATTACATTTATAGGGAAATTCTTTGTCAATATTAATTTATGCTTAGACTGTTTATCTTTTTATTTTCTATACTGAGTTTTCTGCCACAATATGGCCCTAATAGACAACAACTTACATTGCTTGTTAAACTTTGACTCATTTTATAACTTTTTCTCTTTATTGACATGTTTTCTTATCCGTAGATTACAACACTCAAACATTTCCATTTCGAGGCCTACAATTAACATACCTCTAAAACAGCTAGTCCTAAACGATTTTGATAAAATCTTTTGCTCTTCAATCATTTTTATTGGTGTTTAAGGACCTTTACATGTTAGTGTTATATGTCCATAGCAGTGCACACACACAGGTGTAATGGTAGTAATCTTGAAATAAGAATCCATGAAATTTTGAAGAAAAAAATCATTTTCATACACAGAATTGTTCTTAAAATACACAAGCTGTATGAAATGTAATTGTTAGTGAATTCTAAGGAAAGTGCCCAAAATTTACAGAAAATCGAACAATATTGCACAAAAATGAACGAAAATTTCCCTTAAATTCACCGAAAAGTGCCCGAGAATGAAAAACGTTTCCCGAAAATGGAGAACAAATTTTATGAAATCCTTTTGGTTTCTTTCCTACCTCTTTGGGAAGTATATTCCTACTAGAATTTGATTGGGGATGTGGAAAAGACATCACAAATTTCAGTCAGAATTTGTTGCGCCACTTCGAACCCAAAGAATCATGAAATACTATAAAAAAAAAAAGGAAGGTAAAAGAAAATACCATGGTTGCTCTGTAATACACCATAAAATGTGCATCTAATATACAAATTGATCCCTGGGATTGAAAAATTACGAATTATGAAACACATTTCAAAAACACAGCCAAAAGAAAATACCATGGTCGCTCTGCAATACACCATAAAATTTGCATCTAATATGCAAATTGATCCCTGGGATCTAAAAATGTTATTAATGTTAAGCAGATTTGGATGAAATCGTTGCTACTATGATAACCTCTACATAGCCTTATACCTTTAATTATGACATCATCAGGTCGAACGAACTTGGACATCGTTGACGTTGAATAAGTTCCCCCCACTCCACCCGGCTGTCCATTCTCGTAGGCTTTGCTTCTCTAGTCTTGTGTCATCGATCAGTAGCAGTGCTCCAAGTATGTGCACCACGGGCGACCTCGAGATCTAACTGTGACAATTCATTTAACGTTTTACTGTTTATTTTTGTTCGAGCTTTGCTTAACTATCTTTACTATCCCAAAAGCATTCTAGTCGGAAAAAATGCAACTTTAAACGTAATGTATTTTTAAAGATATATTAACTTACTAGGCCTATTGACCACCTAAAAGAGATTTTAGTTTTAAATCACGGTTGGCTGAAGAAAACAAAAAAACATGTCTTTAAGTTGTTATTCATCAAAGTTTTGAAGAATATTTAATTTATGCAATGTGTGTGGTGTATGAGAGGTGGCACAGCTCAAATTAGTTCTGTTTTTCTTTTCACATTTTCGGAGATTGAAGTAGGGATGTGGTTAACATTAAAATCCAATTTGCAAAAAATAGATAATGTCGTTTAAAGTAGTGTGACCAAGGATTGAAAAACAATGGGTTGACATCACGGAGAAAATGTGGGAATTTAGCATTGAAATGTCACACATATATCTTGAATATTAATATAATTTACATTTTGTTTTTATGGTTTTTTATTGGATTTAAAAGCCTTTCAACAGATGTTAGAAATTGACAATATTCTTGCCTAAGTTTTTAAGCCATAGTGATATAAAAAATCTTTGATGCTTTAGCTGAGCCGCACTACACATTCAGCAAAGATTAGAATTACCCCACGCTTATCGCGATTAGCGCAAAAGTTTAACGCACTTACTGCGTTAAGTGTGTGTTTTGTTCAGCGCTCCTTTCTTGTGCTGCCGAACGGCGCTGATATGCCTCCCAGAATCGATAGTAAATGCGCTATAAAATCCAGTTGTTATATGTCTCTCACCTAAAACCTTTTAATCACTGAAGCAAAACTATTCCATGGGCATGAGTAGACATGAGTAAATTCTAGCAAATTGGCCATTTCACAGTATGTCACACATGTAACGGGCTGGAGAATGGCCCTAGCAGACCATGTTGGATTCGCAAATTGTCACATATGTAACAGCCTCGGGCCTGTTGGAAAATGGCCATTGTAAGTTAAATTATATCGATCAGTTTAAAGAAAGTTCATTTCAGTCCAAACAAGTCAATTTAAATAACAAACAAACAGACAATATTTCTTTGCAGTCATCAAAATTGTGTAATTAGTTTTACTAGCTATGAAGTCCAAATATTTCCACATTATTTTCAACACATACCTCAAAGACCTGCATAAATCACTTAAAATTTACATAAATGTACAGGCAAAAATAATTTACCAATAGGCAACCATTTACCAGCTTTTAAAATTTAAACGACATTTCTGCTATGTGAAACATTTTCTAATTAATAAATAATCAATAAATCTTGCATGGATGTATTAAGAAACTTTATCTCTATAATACTCCTAAAAATTTCAATAACTTTAAAATTTCTATTTCAAAGGTGGAATTCTGATGCACATATATAAAATATGATAAATAATATCCCAACTTTTAAAAATCAATAATTAAAACAATAACAGAAAAAAAAATATTGTGTTACATTATGCTCTGCTGCTTTAGGACATAAATCAAAGGAAGTAAATCTAAGGAAGTATACCTGTCAATGTGAATCGTCACCATATGAGACACCAGTATAAAGTGTTCGTCGTTGATTGTTCATCAGCTAGGGCTGCAAGGATACTCTTCCCTCTGGAGATTTTTTAAACAACTTCTCAAATGCTGCAAAGTTGGAAATTTAAACAAAAACATTGAAATTATATCTGTATCAAATAATTGTGTAAAAACGTAACAAAATTATATTTCTATATTTAGAAGAGAACCTCATTTCTAATTTGTACAAGCAAATAGTTATACATGTAGAGGTTGTTCTTAATTTGTATAAGCAATTAGTCAGGCCTCACCTTGAGTATGCTACTCAGGCTTTGAGCTCCTTTTATGAAAAGGATAAATTCATTTTGGAGCAGGTTCAGCGAAGAGCCACTAGACTTATTCCCGAAGTAAGGAATCTCTCTCTTAAATCTAGGTTTTGAATTCTTGGTTTGACCACGCTCGAATTGAGAAGAGTACGTGGCGATATGATTCAGGTTTTTAAATTCCTATCTGGTAGTGATGCTTTGACTTCCTGTTATTTCTTGCATGTTTCAGCTAATCCTAATGTGACACGTGGTAACAGTTTGAAGTTAACCAAAGAGTTCTTACGGATAGATATTCGGCGTTTTAGCTTTCCGCAAAGAGTTGTTAATGGGTGGAATGGTTTTCCTTAGTGGGTAAGTCAACATTGATAAATTCTTTATTAAGTCTGGGCGTCTTTGTTTTGTTTTTTTGTGGTGGTGGTGGTGGTGGTATTAGTTTGGGCGTTTTATGGGGTAACTAACCCTTCTTAGCCCGTAATCTTGTTATTTTATGTTATGTAGATCCACAAGCTCCACCCTTCGCCTCAATGAAGTACCGACAAGGCCACATTGTAAAAGCAAGGATGCTTTACGGAACATGTCCAGTGTTTGTGAGCCACCATGTTAATACAGTGCTATGGGCCATTATACAACGGATATGTAACATCACCAAAACAACAAACTTTTACTTCAAGAAATTTGCCTTGATTTCCAATATAAAATTAATCCCGCCTCTGAATTAGCGTGCGCAATATTTTTAATATCTTACCCTCGTGCTTCGTACATACCTATATGGCATTATATACGTTGCAACGCTCATACAGTGCAATCCAATTCCTGCGCTTTATATATGCCAGTGAAAAACACTCGTGAAAATTTCTCGCCCATGTTGCTTTTTCTCTTACTTGTGTATTTACGCGTATGCGTAACAATGCTTTAGCGTAGAAAAAAAATTCAGTTCTACCCAGGAATTTCACTGTAAAAGACCACAGAGCCGAAATTTCGAGAAAATAATGTTTCTGACACATTTCTAGCATCAATGCACTCGTCAATTGCGTGACTCATCTACACCTCCAGACAAGGTGAGTCATTGCACCAAAGTGGGTGGACAAAACATGTACATTGACGTACCCTCAGTCACTTAGGTTACTGACATTTTGTTTGAAAAGACAGCCTAAATCAGTCACCTCTGTACATAGTCAATAAGTCTGAAGTAAATTGACCCACCCAAGAGTCACACTGGTAAATTAAAATTTGGTACAATGACGCACATGTGAGTCACTATTTCATATGTCAATGACTCACCTTTGACTGACATTGCCGGGGTAGTAGGGATGAGTCATACAACTGATAAATGCATAAGTTTTACTCAGTAATATAATCGTTTGATTCGGGATCGTCTCCTTAAATACGGAGAACTAAGTTTTTCATGTTTACAAGGTAAGGAAATAAGTTGGTAGTCATCAGAAGTTTGTTGTTTCGGTGATGCATCATATCCGTTGCCTAATGGCCCATAGCACTTTATTGACATGGTAGATCACTAGAGCTTAGCGTTGCGGGCCATATTTTCAATGAATACGTACTCTGGAAATTAACATTTTCAAATGTTTTTTTCTAATATTTTCTTTCAAGCTTTGTACGCTTAATTGGTACAACTGCTACAAGTTGCATAGGTTTATCATTGGTGCACGAACTTTGAGATAATTGCGATTTTGTCGAAACAAAAGTATTTATCTTGATAAGCAAAATATCAAGCTTCTGTGAATTTATCATGGATAAAATGAGGAGAAATCAAAGAATTTATTTATATTGCTGACAACGAAAACAATTTTTTTTTTCATAAAGAAAAAAAAAAAATTCTTTAGGTGCATGAATTCGGGCCCACTTAGACGGGGAAAGTTCAGTTGACTTCTCTCTGCAAAGTTAACGATAATCTCAATTTTTTTAACCATATAACCTCCAAATGTTACAAAGATAGGGCTACCTTGTAGCTAGGAAGCTTAAAAACTTAATTGGCTGGTTATCTAAGCCAAATTGCTCCTCAGGTATAGAAAAACATGATTTTTTGACAAAATTGACTCAAAATGCTTGAACAACATGAGTATCCTGTAATCAGACTAACAAAATGTACGATTGACGTGAGTGTACTCATGTAATTGAAGATCAACAGATCCGCCCGCTATTTTAAAGAATCAAAGTGTTGCTCAAACATTTCCTTGGTAAGTTTTTCGTCTTTACTCCAAGCATGCGTACCTGAAAAAATACCACAAAAAAAAAAAAACCACGCAAGTATAATCCACGCTCATGACATGGTTTTTTCACTGTACACTGCCAGACATTTAAAATGCGCCTGCGCGAGCACTCGTGCACGTTCGTAAAGAGCATCTCTGTGCGTGAGACTGCGTGTTATCGTTTTTAAGGTACGCGGAAACAAAAAGGGTCGGAATTTTAAATTTTTCACCAATTTTTGACATATTCTTAAGCAAACTAAGTTTCTATTTTCAGGTGAGATTGTATAAGATTAAAGTTACGAGTATATGAATTTTCATGTTGGTGTTTATTATGGTACTGAAATTAACTTGCCCTAAATTTTTAGGGCAACGTTTTTGAACACGTGTTAAATCCTTTTGACTTTTGCTTCAGTGTGCGTTTTTATTTTTCAATGGGCGCTTTCCTATAGACCTTTTCAAACCGAGTTTAGCTGAAAGTGAAACGTCAGGGTACTTTAACCAATAAAATGCCGGGATTTTCCCTTTTAACTAACCAACCATTCAGCTGCAGGGAAATTGTAAACAACAACAATACGCGCGCGTATTACCTTCGTAAGTTTGTACGCACAAACACAATAGTACGATAAATACATTACACGTACTAAACATTTTGTGAAATGTATAAGCTTTGTGTTGTATGCACACGTAAAGTATTTAAATTTGCTTCAAAGTTCCAATTGCTCTGCCTGAATAGTTATTTTCTTATGGGGATGTTTCTTTTGTCATATTCCAATAGGATCCGTACTGTCTTCCATTCAGACTGTCACAATTAAGCAATACGCGATGAGCAGGTAAGATTTGTTAAAATTAAAACTTGGACTCACGTACGTTATAACACTACATTCAATGCAGGTACTTGTAGGCCCTGGGCCTAGTGTGCACGTTGAAATGTTGTTTTTGTAAACGGAACATTGTATGTTTGTTAGGGTTCACATTCCCTCAACATTTACGAAACATTACAAATATTTGTGCACATTTGAAACACAAAAAATAGGACGGAAATTGACAAAAATCGTTCAAATTTGAAAACGTTGATGTTCAGTGCGGAGAGCCTAATGGTATGAAATTGTGTCGTTGACCTCACTGCACAAAATGTGAAAATAGTATCGAGAACTTTCAGGGGCAAATCCTTTGTTATCTGTGAATGAGACAACTTGTTTTGCCTATCGGAAAAATTGTGTAGATGGAGAGGATACAGTTTATACGAAGTTTTCTATTTGATATGGAATTTCCTAATCAAATTACGCTACCATTGAAGTCTCAGTGAAGTGCTTATTTGTGTATTTATATACTGTAAATTATTGTGTGAAATTGTATTTTTAATGGGCTTGACCCCATACGCTAGTAAATTGTGCAGACGATCGGGATTCCCGGAATTTGATTGGTCCATTATGGTCACGTGAATTTTGGCCATGTCGAAATTCCAAGAGTCGAAACTCTTATACCTACAGTGTTACAAAATCGTGATACTTGTTTAAGTCACCCACCCATGTTAGTTCCAAGTGAGGGCAGTAGAGAGTCAAGCATTTTTAAAATTAGAACATACCAAAGAAATGTGTAAATTAAATATTCTAGGAAAATTGTTGATTTAAATCTATTTTGCGAACGATGGAATCTTATCGTTACTTTTTGTGCACTTTTAGTTCAATAAACCAATAATTGTATAAGTCATTAATATAACAACTTTGACGTCATCCATGGATCAAGTGGGGAAAAAAATGACAAGCCATGCACATAGTGCAGATACTTTTCGCGATACCGGTACGGTACGATGTCAATACGTTTATTACTCATTGTTTTACGTCTGAACATGACAGATTAAAAACTTAAAGTATTTTAAAGGAATTAATGCCTAACCTTATCAAAGCCGTTATGCATTACGTCTAATCCTAGCCTAGTTTGTGAAGGTCGGCCAACACTGTAGGCCTATTTAACGAATAACGTTGGCGATGGGCCGGCCCTAGCCACCTGTACACTCCCAATTCCGTAGTAATTTTAGTCTGCCTGTTTTTATTTTATAAAAGCTAGGCGTACGCAGTCAGATATCTGTGATCCTAGAGATTTACAACGTAATGATAACTAAGGTGGATCTAGGCCTAGTTATTGAAGCCTAGTTTAGGCTCGGGATTATCGGGTAGTATAAACAATTCTGAAGAATTCAAGTTGCCAATTAAACCTATTCAAATTCAGACCTAGCCGTTAGGCCTAAAAAAAGGCTACATTCTTGTTAGTTATGGATTAGAATCATTTACCATCGTTTGGCCGTAATTTCTTTCACTTTAAGCCGTTTCTGTATGCTGGCATTGTAGGATTGCTGTTGTTTACTGGTCTTCGGCCTCACGAACGCCACCAGTAATGTCAAAAAGTGTATTGTGGGATATGACTAATAGCTACATTCTTGCAAGACTACATGCAAGTCAGAACTTGACTAACATTAACAAGAATTTGGGCTATAATTTGTTTCAAATTAGCCGCCCAAACCTACTTAATTCGCCTGGTGATTTGTTGTGTATACTGCTTGAATTTAAACAAAACTTGGCAAAGAATTCATGGATACTGGAAATGAAATAACCCATTTTTGGATATTTGTAAAAAGAACATTATTTATGCCAAACATAAAGTGAAGGCAAATAACTCACACACTAGCTTTATGACACATGCAATCATTGTTACAGTTGGGCTCATTTTGTCAGGAAACGCTATTAACTCTTATTATCAGTTTATGTGTTTCAACCCAATGAATTGGTAGTTTGCCATACCCATCTCAAGCCTATGAACTTTCTGGTGTTGAAGGGAACACATTAAACAGTCAAATAATTCAATTGTGTGTAGGGTAAAGAAAAAATAATTTGTAAATAATACAGGAAATATACATCAATTGACTGGTACAGGTTACATGAAATGGTGTGTAAATTCAGGTTTTTTTTAAACAGATCAACACATATCATTTTGCCATTAACAAAAATCATTCCTATAAATTTTCATGTACATTTATGATAGAGGAATTGGGACTTCATTGTGGAGGAAAAAATTTACAAGCTTTGACATTACAATTTTGATTTTCTGCAATGATCACCTGTATAAATTTAACTTTAACAACTGGTAATCAACTTTACAAACATTCCTGACAGTTTCCTTATGGGACATCTTCTGTGGATGAATGTATTGCCATAAATTCTCCACTTAACACTACAGCTTTTGCTGAAATCAGCAAACTTTGTGAAGTGATGTTTATGTAGGTATAGATATACCACAGTATGTTATTATTTCACGATATGAGTTTTTAAGAAAGAAACAGAAATCAACAAAATCTGAGCTTTTTCCTATGCAGTCTAAAAACTATAGATACCCGTGGTTGTAAAGTGTGGCCTATATTCAACTGAGTTAAGCGTAGTAAAAGACAGTCTGTTTACTGCAAATGGAAGCCTGGTCTGCTGTTGTTGATGTTGAATTTTAACTTGAGATTTGTGTCTTTTTTTGGATAGGCAGACAAAGTTTTATGAATAAAAAGGTACACTAAAATTACCATGTCATATACTCATAACCTGATAATAGTACATTCCACTACCAAGAAAAGTCATTATACATGTGCCTGGAGTTAGAAAACATTTGGGCAGGGTATTGTGTACTACAAAATGGTATACAGGTATTCAGCTCACTAATATCTGGTACAAAATCATTTTACATTTTGTGTGATTTTAATCTTAAAACAACCTCATAACAAAAGTGAGTAAACCATGACTTTACATTTTGCTAAGATTTGTCCCCGGATTTGTCCTAATTAAAGAAAGAAGAAAGGTTAAACCAAGGAAAATGTAAAAAAGATGGAACACTTCCTATCCCGCTAAAGACTTGGAACCGATATGAAGCCGCCATTTTGGCTGTTTCACATGATAGTCACCTGACTACGCCGTTAAGTTACCACTCGCATCGTACGTATGCTTACTGTTACAGTACAAACGTATCGTACGCTTTGTACTCACAATCACAATCATGCGATGCCCCCAAAAGGTCGGTTCCATATCGGCTTCATATACACAGTCAAAAATAATTAAACAACATGGGGTGGTATAGAATAAACATAGTCAACAGTTGTGTAAACTTTACAAAATTATGGTTGGGTACAGTTTTACATTTTAATGTGACATTGATTTTTACCCCACAATGTGTAAATTATTGTACACAATTTCATTGTGTAAACCTTACACAATAATAACCATGTTCCCCTTTGGCCTATTATTTTGTAAATTTAACCAAATTCAAGCGGGTAGGGTACTGGTTCTACTCAGCTGTTGTGTTATTTCTTTACTCATAAATAGGGTTTAACTTTTTTTTTAACAACACAGTTGTGTTTAATGGTTTATACACAATACTGCGTAAAATGGCTAATTTCCAAGACACTCAAGAAAAAAGAAAGAAAGTACAATCGCTTCTGATGAACTTTTTTTACAAGAAACTGTAAACTCAACTGAATATCATTAAAAGTGTGTACACCTTTTCCATAATCTGCATTTTCAGGTCCTGAAAATCACTTTAAATACACCTATAGCACTATTTCAAACAAATACCGATTTGTCTTTGGATTCAGCTGTAAGACAATGCATTTTTCCCATGCAGCCATTATAAGTGCATACATGGTGATATTGGCCATTTTGCTGCATGACATTGAAAAATGTTGTAGCCCATGAAATAATTGCTTCTTATATGAAGTGCACATAACAATGATTTCCATATTTTAAATTAATTCAAAATGCACATTATAGTCATTGCAGATTTTTTTCATGGAAAAGGTGTTCATTTAGTTACACCATTAGAACAAGGAATAATTCTGCAATTATAATTACATTTATAGGGAAATTCTTTGTCAATATTAATTTATGCTTAGACTGTTTATCTTTTTTATTTTCTATACTGAATTTTCTGCCACAATATGGCCCTAATAGTCAACAACTTACATTGCTTGTTAAACTTTGACTCATTCTATAACTTTTTCTCTTCATTGACATGTTTTCTTATCCGTAGATTACAACACTCAAACATTTCCATTTCGAGGCCTACAATTAACATACCTCTAAAACAGCTAGTCCTAAACGATTTTGATGAATTCTTTTGCTACTTTAATTATTTTTATTGGTGTTTAAGGACCTTTACATTTTAGTGTTATATGTCCATAGCAGTGCACACACACAGATGTAATGGTAGTAATCTTGAAATATGAATTCATAAAATTTTGAAGAAAAAATCATTTTCATACACAGAATTATTCTTAAAAACACAAGCTGTATGAAATAGAATTGTCAGTGAATTCTAAGGAAAGTGCCCAAAATTTGCAGAAAATTGAACAAAATTGCACAAAAATGAACGAAATTTCCCTTAAATTTACCAAAAAGTGCCCGAGAATGAAAAACGTTTCCCGAAAATGGAGAACAAATTTCCATTGTTTTCAGCTATTGCTTTCTCCTCTCCTCCCCCCCTCCTTCCCCCTGAATGGTAGCGCTTCCTACGCCCATATTGATGATTGACACTCGTTAGTTTATCAATATGAATCTTATGACGCTTTTCGTCATTTACTTCTTGAGCCTCTCGCCCACCCCCGCCATTTCAAAATTTGCTCCGCGGTTACTGCTTATTTGGGACATACTTGCGTATTTTGGTCATGAAGCGCGCCACCGACTTGTCTATTTGGGACAGACTTGCCTATTTGAGACATAAAGCCACTTTTCTATTTGGAACACACTTACCTATCTGGGGCATGAAGCGCGCCGCCACTTACGTATTTGGGACAGACTTGCCTATTTGGGCCACAAGGCCACTTGTGTTTGGGACACACTTACCTATTGGGGCATAAAGCACGCCGCCACTTACGTATTTGAGAAATACTTGCCTATTTGGGACATGAATCCACATCCCTATTTGGAACAAACTTACCTATCTGGGACATGAAGCGCACCGCCACTTACATGTACGTATTTGAGAAAGACTTGCCTATTCGGGCCATAAAGACACTTGCTTATTTGGGACACACTTGCTTATTTGGGACACACCTCCCTTTTGAGGCTTAAAGCGCACCATTAATTTGTCTATTTGAGACAAATGTGCGTACTTGGGGCCACGTTTTCACCACCTTAATGCTTTTGTTCCTGTCCTTGATGGCAGCTTTGCAATTATCATTAACCAAACTGATAAAGGTTGGGATGGCTTGTAGTTTTGGGAGTAGAGCAGGTGGATATGCTGATAAGGATGTTACTGAAATTGCATAGGGATCCTCACACTAAAGTAGATAGAGAAAGGTGAGAGCTACAAGATAAGGTCGGGAAAGTGGAGTGGAGTAAAGAGAGGCCGTGCTGCTGAGGAGTGTTTTTGAAGAGCTTGCCTCTGGGGGTGGTGTTATTAGAGCCCCACAGGGATTTGTGAGCGTTGAAATCACTAAAAAGGATGAAAGGGAGAGAATTGACCGTTGGGAGAAAGAGACACAGATGGCTTGAAGGTTGGTGTGTACATGGATAAGACTGTGCGAGATGTTGTGTCTAACGAAAATTGAGACACCGCCACGTGCTTACGCTTGGTGCTTAGCAAGATATGTTATTAAGTGAGTATATTTGGTGATTTCCATAAAGGC
>JAIGNY010003808.1:0-7500 GCA_020152595.1 Chiridota heheva
TGAGACTAGCCTCGTTCATTTCAAATTTCAAATATCATTCTACTTCACTATCTCATTAGGACTCTTCAAAAACTATTTTGGTGTAATAAATATTTTCTATTATGTTTTTAAAACAGTAAAACTGTCTAAGTAATACCATTCTTCATATCAGTTTTTAGATCTGGCTATTAAAATATTGGATTGGCACCGGAAGTTTCCGTATACGTTCTTCAACGTTGCCAATTTACATGACTTTTGCGAATAAAAACAACGTCAAATTTTTCTGTAATTAGCGTTGCTGAAATTGATTGTAGCATAGTAATCATTAAGATACAACCTTCAATGTACAGCACTTAATTTGAAGTTAATATTCGCTTCATTAAATACAATTTCAAATATAGTTCTCAATTAATTAAATAATAGCGGATTTTGAGCATGAAGTTTACAATATTAGACCTGTCGTGTCCTGAGAGCCACGACAGAAAACTAGAATGATATAAAACGACAGCACTTTTTTGTGGAAAGGCTCGATTTTGTACAAGGAACCGTTAAGCCTCTCTTGACTTGACTGACGTCTTCTAAAATCCAACCTTTGCCTTGAACAATCACATCACATCAGTTTCTGTCATTGGGTGACTGGAGGCAGAGTTCTGCCTGACGATATATCTCAAACTTGACATGAAGCCATCCCATCATACCCCATTGAACAGATCTGGCCACTCCATGACAGACCAATGATGAGGACGATTATCCGTGTATCATATGTTAAACATTTTTTAAACCTGTATTATTGTTGATAGGGAATAAATAAGTACAAAAGCAAGATAAGTTTCTTTGGTTGTTTTCTGGCTGTTGCTTTCTATGTCATATACGCCGCGCTAAAACCCACATTACTCCTTATGACTCTAAACGACTCCACTGCAAATACCTACTCTATTTGTACTCAACATTGCTCCTTATGACTCCAAACGACTCCACTGCAACTCCCCACTTACTCTATTTGTACTCAGCATTGCTCCTTATGACTCTAAGCGACTCACTGCAACTCCCCATCTACTCTATTTGTACTCAACATTGCTCCTTATGACTCCAAACGATTCCACTGCAACTCCCCATCTACTCTATTTGTACAAAACATTGGTCCTATGACTCCAAACGACTCACTGCAATTCCCCAACCTACTCTATTTGTACTCAACATTGGTCCGTATGAATCCAAAAGACTCACTGCAGCTCCCCATCTGTCTATCTGCCGCTATGATGACCGTGAGGAACGTCATGATAACATACATACATGCAATAGGTTTTTTTCTGTGCCATTCCATTAAGACCACAGCGCCAAAAGATAAATATACATGAGATAAAATACAAGATGATTAAAGGAACTGAGGGTGAGAAACAAACGAAGCAAGTATTATGACTGGGGAAATAAATGGGATTTCAATGTTTTCTTTAAAATTGGTAAAGAGTTGGTTGTATGAAGGCCAATGGGTAAGTTGTTCCAGAGTTTAGAGGCAATATGAAAGAAATCTTTGTCAGCTGCAGATTTAAGTGACCATGATACTTCTTTCGTTTAGGCGGGTTTTTTCGGTTGTGGAACGCAAACCATTCGCGCCTAGTATTATGTTAGTAGAGAGATAAGCCACAGATGAACCTGTAAGGGATTTGTAAACATAAAACGTACCCTTATATAATATCATTTCCTTGACAGGTAGCCAGTGTAATTGTTTTAGCAGTGGGGATACATGGTCTGCTTTATTTATTTTGGGAGATATGTCATGACAACGTCAGAATTATTTGATCATTACTGATGTCATGCATGGGCAGGTATATCCCTATGTTCTTATGAAGTAAATGCTGAGGTTAGGGCGGGGGATCTCCTACAAACTTTCCTCCAAAATTTGTGGCCTGCAACCACCCTTTCAGCACTAGTTTGGTGATCAAATGGTTTACTGAGTCATGAGCGATCCACCCTGGTTCAAACCAATCCATATGGAAGCGTCGTAATTTTGTTCTTTGCTTGATGCGTGCATGATACTTTTGTATGCGTGACATGCTGTTGGATGACCACTTGCACCTCCCCAATTATCATACATGCTGTGTACATGACTCGCTCCCTGCATACCTAATATGCTTCATTAATCTACCCAGTGCTCCTTCTAAACTCCCCGTACTTACAGACTTACTGCAAACTCCCAGTGCTCCATGCGAACTCTTAAGTGATCCTACAAAACCTCCATAATTCCTAGGCTGAGCTCCCAGTAAACTCCCTTGTTTTGCCTGAAAACGCCTCAGTGCTCTTTGCATGACGAGTATACTTGTCATGTTCTGGACGCCGCCTCTCAAGTCTAGGGAGGCCTAACGGTTCCTTGTACAAAATCATTAGTCGAGCTTTCAAGTGCTGTCTTTTGACATTATTCTAGTTTTTGTAATTATGAAAAAGAGGTTAGTTTTACAAAGTTTGGGCTATAAAGATACCTATGTACAAGTATAAGATACCTATTTACGAATATTGATGTAATTATTGACATTTTGTTTGATGAACAATTCGCCTCCGTTAGGAAAATAACTGAGATCCACTGGGTTCACTGATAGAGAAATATCAAAAGGGTTTACCACTGCCTGTTCAAACATCACACATTTGTATGTATATATGAAAAACGTGAAATGGTCCATTTTGACCAATTTTGAGGGGAACGTGGCTTTTTCAATTTTGCCACCACCTGTCCGCAGACCAAAGTCACCTGTCGTGAATCCCTATACGTCATCAAGTTATGCTCTCAACAAACACACATCGATAAGATGTATACACCTTCACAAAAGAAAATCCTCTGTCGTGTATGATTTTGTCTCCTGCATCTTACATACAGTTTAGTATAGGGCTAAGTTGGAGTAGATTTGTCTCTCTTATGCATTGTTTGCAGGAGAATGATCTTCCTTTTCTGTGTTTGGGGCACATTTGCAAACGCGATTTTTTGGTAAATAAACTTCAGAGATATTTGACTATGAGCATAATGTTTGCTATCATACAATGGGATATAGTGATATTGTGAATTTTGAACAATCCCCCACCCCTGCCTGGCGACTTGATGATCAGATGTGTGTATTCTTACAAATTGTCAGAGATGTGGCAAAAACTGTAAGTGGCATGCCTGCTTACAAAAACCTTTCATGGGAACATTTGAATTTTGAAAATAATGGAGAGGACTCTGTTGTAAATGGTGTTGTGATTACAGCAAAATAAGCATTGGGGAAGAATTAATATGTGATGCCATACCGAGTAATCGTCTCGGTCCTATTCATCGCAGACCTTTGTCGTCGCTGGAGACTACCGGGAAACAATGAACGTATCATGAAGTGAATTTTGAATACTGTAATGCCTTTAATTTGGGAAAAGACAACATATTGGAAAGCATGGATGATAGAATAAAAACGGAATAGATATAAGACTTTTGTTAGAGAGTTGACAATGTATGCCATTCCTTGTGTTTATTCACGATTTATTGGCGTGTGCGATCGTAAATAATGTGTGTAACCATTTGCTTTGATGTGATGTTTTAGAATACACTAAAAAGATAAAATAAATCAGTTTTGTTTGTTTTTATTTTCATGTTTGAATTTTGCAAAAATTGTTGTAAATTTTGCACCCATGTAACCCTTCCCCTTATCCTATGACTAAACTCAGACAACGACCTTAAACACCCATACACACCTATTTCCTTATCCTAGTATATGACTAAGCTCAGACAGTGACCCCATCCACTATTTCTCGAAGGTCAAACCATTTCGTAATTACTTTTAGATAATCAATAAAAACCTCACTGGGAGCTGATCCTTTGTGTACATAAGAGAATCTTCACAAAGGAAATGTTCCGTCGGTATTGATTTTTTCTCCTGTCTACTGTTCTTACTCAAGCTGTGTATGTTACAGTATACTCCTTTTCCTCTGTGTAGGGGAGTCTTCTCAGAGAGTATGTGGCGTCTTCGTGACCCACGACAACCCCTGTACACATGTCGGGATGCTCCCAACACCCACAGCTACTCTGTAGAGAAAGGAGAAGACGGGTACTCACAGCTATTCCGTAGAGAAAAGAGAAGACGGTTACTCCTCCTCTAAAGGAAAAACAGAAGGAACAACAGACGGCTGCTCCGAGCTCCTGTGCAGCGCCAAGCTTGCTTTACCTAGCAGCTCCCAAAATGCGCAGGGGGTTGTTTCACGGGGAGGAAGGAAGGGGGGGGGGGGGTTCAGGGGGATCAGGGGGTTATTCGACCCACTATATACTACTTACCTCAGCCAAAACTCCTATCGATGAAATTAAAGATAATGACATTAATATAATCGTAACACGTAATTTTAATGCTGAAACATTTAATTTTGTTAAAATAGGTAAAATCTTGCAAGTACAATACCCACATCTAATTCAAATTTTCGTGATTTTCTTCATGATACAAACCCAACATCTTTGTTAACTGCACATTAATTGTAGTGTAACTCCGATATTTAAAGGTGGTGATAGTTTATGTGTTTCTAATTATAGACCCATCTTAGTACTTTCATCTTTATCTAAGATTCTAGAAGGTATTATTTACAATCTTACTGCTAATTTCCCTGATAAAAATGAGACAATTAGCAACAGGCAGTTTGGTTTAAGGCCGCTCTACTGCTATGGCAGCTTTAGATGTCACTCAATATAATACAAATGGTTTTAACAATAAGGAGTACTTATTAAACGCGTTTTTGGACTTCGATACTGTCAACCATCACATTCTTTTTGTTAAATTGTATCATCACGGTAAGCGGAGTGGCATACAATTGGTTTGTTAGTTACTAATCTAACAGACATTACCTTGTATCCATTGATAACAGTTATTATTCATCTTATCGTAATATAAATTATGGTGTACCCCAGGGGTCAATCCTTAGGCCTTTGTTATCAGTTCGGTTCGTACCACCGATCGGGGAACTCAATAAATCCCCCGATCGGGAGACTCAAACATTCGCACTGAGCTTACAGTGATATATGGAAGCCGCCATTTATTATTGTGAACTTTCAGTAGTAGACGCTTATCAGTCGTTTCATTAAAGGTTTGTAACAAAGCTTGCTTTATTCATGTTCAATTTTAAATCCCCAAGTTATTTTTCATAATTTCAGAAAACCTTATTGAAGCGCGACTGCCCAACGGTAACACATAATAAGAATTCATCACATCACTTTTCTTAAAATTTCTCGAAAACCGCACGGTGAATTTTAAAAGCGCACGATGAAAAGATAATTCATATGCCATTATTTCAAATCGTAAAGAAAATTTTAAACCGTTCGCAGTGGTTAAGTTCCCCGCGCTCGAAATGTGTCTGATTCTTATATTATTCCATACAAACTTTGAATTTGGATAGATTCATTATGGGATACTTCTGTAAAGGATCCCCTTATCGGGAGAACAACACTGTTCTCCCAATCAGGGCTACGAACCGGACTGGTTATTTGTGCTATATGTAAATTATATCACTTTTTCTTCACATCTTTTACACTTTACACTTTTTGCTAATGATACTAGTATTTTGTATAAGCACAACAATTTTGATAATGTAATTTCAGTCATCGACTCTGGATTAAAAAATGTTGCTAATTAGTTTAAGGTTGATAAGTTATATCTAAATATCAGCAAAACTCATTTCATGATTTTTCATCCCAATCATAAGAATATAAATAATATTGAAATATCTAGCGATACATCACACATTCTCAGATTCTAGCATCATCAAAGTAAACTTGATAAATCTTCTGCAGTTAGAGCTTAATGCAGCATTATTATGATTAGTTGGCACTGACATATCAGCAGAAGTAAGACGTATTCAATCTATAATTTGGGTTCTCGCTATGCTGTATCTGTTAAATCAGTGACTCCTTTGTGTTTACGTCATCACTTGTGTATCCCCTGGCTGTTGCCAGGCTTGTTTTTGTGTGGCCTTTGGTCCCCCATGTCCGTGCTCGTTCCTCGTTCACTTGTGCTTCTCTTTGACTTTGTAGCACGGCCTGCAGCTTTGGAGCACTGTCATTCAACTATAATAGTTGCGTTTGTTTTGTTAAATCAGTTACACACATTGTAAAGAATACTGTATTTTTCAATTTTTCTTTTTGTTTGTGGTCTGAATTTTTGAATAAAACAATAAGTAAAACGGCATGCATGAAATAATCTAAAAGGAAATTAAAGACCAGTTATCGTCTCTAACGTTGAGATAATTATATTCAACTTTAGATACTAACTCTCGTCACTACCACATGTTAAATTAATTAAATAAAACTGTATTTGCTACATGTAATTAATGGAAATATACCGTCCGTCGATAGATACTTTTCGAACACTTAAGATTGTAAAGCGATTGGCAGAATAAATACAAGGGGTTAGAAATGTCAAGATGATAAATCTATTAATAATCAAAACATAGCATGGGGGTAAATAATATCTCCTTAACTTTCAGAGCTAAGGGGATGGAGTAGCTGTAATGAATACTACCAGCGTTTCCGTTATGAACTTTTGATATTAACCAATCACATTATGAAACATGATATTCAACCTAATACCAATTCTGAAATGGTCAATATATGATTTAAATAACCTGAAAAGTGCCGTAAGATGTACCATCTAATCAGGATGATGCATTATAACGTTTGCGTAAGAAACATTTACTTTGGTGAAGAAAGTACTTTAATATCTATCTAATTCGTTTAAGGAGATTTTCAAGTAACGATCTGTGTCATATGTGTAGAAATGACTGGTTTAGTAAGTCTAGTCAGATTGGCGCCCTAATCATTACCTTTGTAACAATTGGTAATGTATTGAAGAAAATGTATATAACTGTTATACTATTTGAATTATTTCTCCTCAAAGTGTTTTTTCTTTTTCAGGTGGTAAATTATAATTACCCTTACTCTATTATTTTACTAATTTCCTGATATATCCAATGGTTTTTAAACCACACAATTTCAGGAAAAACAGGAAGGAATATATCAAAACTTAGAGGAATCTGAGGATGTAACATCACTACTAGTCTCCAGTCGTTTCTCCACAAATGATAAAAAACCTTTACTTAAACATTTCCCTAAACATTTTTTGAGCGATCTCTTCACATATTGTGTTTCTTTTGGAGTCCTCTTTCATATCAGATGAACTTTCATCCAGATGAACTTATACCCAGCTAGAGCGCGTGTGAAGTTACTAAGTATATTCATCGATTATTTACGTAAAATAAAATCAAACATCTAATTTCCTAGCATTGCACGATATTTACTTTTAAGAGAAACCAATCTGCAAATCGGTTCACGAATTCATTCAAGTGAATATTTCGTGATAGTGTAAACAAAAATAACACATTAACATAGTACGACGTTGCTGAATCTTTGATTGATTTGATCCTATGTTCGAGAAGGCACGCATGGAGGTAGATAAAACAATCTTTGCATGTGTTAAGGCGTGAATAATTTGAGATTTTAGCTGTTTCAGACAGAAGGCCTATTTGATA
>JAIGNY010003808.1:12500-21319 GCA_020152595.1 Chiridota heheva
TTGATTGTGTTAGTATGTACTTATATAAGAAGCGTGGAAACACGGGTAATGCTAAACGAATGCGACCAACATCTTGTATCTGTTTCAGCAAGGAACATCAGTGTATTTTTGACAGACCTTGAAGTTTGTTTGTTAATTTGAAATGTTTGTATTGCGGTGAACAATAATTCCTTAAGATTTTTATGTACGTCTAATGCTTTTAATCTATATCTTAAATCTCAGTCATTGAAGAGGATGAGAATTTGTTACCAGTAAGATCACCCAAGAATCGAATTAACATGCTTGTGACATAGGGTAATGTACCAGAACTGTATGTCATACAGGCAATTGACATTAAGAATTGTGGAACACGATTTTTTAATTTCCGAAATAAAACACATTCACCTGTCCTATTCCCGGTCAATGTCCCCCATGTATATACACTTGCCCGTAGACAGCGATACCCCATACAAAATATCTCAGATCTTCTTATATCAGTATACGGAATATTCTACTTGTCGAAGACTAATCATTTAGTGTTAATAAATCATTCTTCATTCCGTGTTCTATTCTCCGGCCATTTAAGCTTCATATCTGTCTCTGGCATATTTAAAGCGAGCCACTTTTACTTCCAAATAATAATGTTCAGCTAAAATGCTGTTATCAAGTTTCATTTCTGTTATCTCTGTATGCACATTACATATACAGAAACCAAAATACGACACTTCCGTGATTTCTCCATAAGTATTATTTCTATGAAGTTTACTGTGGAGAAAACTATTGATTGTTTTAGAATGTAATGATCTAAGAAGCGTGGAAACCTGGGTAATGCTAAAGGAAAACCAGATTGAATACTAATATTAAAAGAATCCGACCTATATCTTGTATCTGTCAGTCTGTTTGAACAAGGAACATTAGAGTACTTTTGACATACCTCAAAGTTTGTATGATTTGAAATGTTTGTATTATGGTGGGACATATGTCAAGACAACTTGCATATACATCTTTTGATAACAAATTCATATCTTATTACAAATACTAATTTAAAGAAAATGAAAAAACTGAACAAATCTCAATGCATTACTTTCTATTTCCAAGAAAGGTGATCCTAAATCTAAATGGTAATCATGTGTCTGCTCTTTATGTCTTCATAGAACATGTAGAATGTCATCAGAGTGTCTGATTTCTTTAAATAAGTTTGATATACACAGCTGAAAGTATCATTTCCGCAAATGTTTATTTTGATAATGGAGAATAGACTATTCAAGAATAATCTGTTTTAGTTTTGGAGTTATTATATTTCTCCAGTGTGTTGAAAAGTAACCTCATACTGTGATATCAGATACTTGCAAATCTGCAAAACCAGAACAATTTGTGTGTGTTTTTCTTTGACAATAAATTGCCTTGTTCTAAATCATTGAAAACATTGTTTCAACATAACATGTACTTTTTACAAGATATGTTTGCTCATCTGCTCATGTACTTTACACTATAAATAAAAGAAAATACAAAATATCTTGGATCTGCAAGTATGACATCATCAAACTGTATACTACACTGTTCACTTTTCAACACACTGGTGAAATCATTTAAATGTAACTACTCCTAAACGGATAAGATATCAACATAGGAATATTTTTAATACCAACAATACGGTTTTGTCCAGGGTTGTCGGTCGACTGGTTTGGCTCTTTCAGATGCAGTTGATAAATTGTTGTTTTTTGCTAACAAGCTTAACCGAGCATGCATTAGAATTTAAAAAGGACAAATTTGTTGAAAATAAGTTGTTGTACAACTTAAACACCCTCAATTTCCTTTAAAAAAAAAAAAAAAAAAAAAAAAAGTTATGTTATAGATAACTTTAAGATAATGTTTTATTTTATTAATTAAACTGTTTGTCAATATTTCTTCAGATGTGAAATTACAGGTATATTTCACCATAGTCGTTTTTTTTAGTTTTCTCCTGATATATGAAGCTGTTTTCAAACCCGAAAGTGTAAGAGATAATTTTGCGTGTGGACAGTAAATCTTTTATCACTAAAATGGAAAAATAATTTGAAAATGTCACAAATTTTTAATAGACAAGCCAACGAGATGGACATGCGTGACTTGAGTCTACTTGTCTTTATATCGCATCTGATCTTAACCCTTATTTTCTCCACTCTTTTAATGGTAAGGTAAGGACTTTGGTTTAGTACCCTCCTGGTACGGAAGGTTTGTTCCTCCTGGCACAATGGCCGAACGCCCATTATAATAAGATAATATACTTCCTCCCCAGTGAAAACCCGAAACTGTATTAAAGAGATACTTTCGCGTGTGGATAGTAAAGACTTCAATGCCAAAATATGGTGGAAAAATCCACCGGTATGGACATGCGTGACTGTATTCTATTTGTCAATAGATCGTACCCGATCTTAATCCTTATTTTAAAAACTTTTCAATGGCAAGATAAAGATTTTGTTTTAAATTGAGTACTCTCCTGATACAGGAGGTTTGTTTTGTACCCTCCTGGAACAATGGAACGCCCATTACGTTTCCTCCCCGGTGAAAACCCGAAACTGTAAGAGATATTTTCGCTTGTGGACAGTAAATCCTTCATTACCACAATTAAATTTTGATCGAAAAATAATTCTAAATGTCACATTTTATTCATTTCGGATTTTCTCAATACACAAGCCACCGACATGGACATGCGTGACTTTAGTCTATTTGCCTTTAGATCGTTCCCGATCTTAATCCTTATTTTCTCCACATTTTAATGGCAAGATTAAGGAAAGTACGTCAAATGGAAATTTGATTAAAATAAAGAAATTTGAGACGAATATACTTGTCCGACAGGCAGGTGCGTGTAGATCGAAACTGATGTATACGGGAAAATAAGAAGAATAAAACGACATGTGTTAATTACACATTTTTAAAAATACTTTTGCAGAACCTTCGTAAACCTGAAAGGAAACTTAATCAATAGCATAAGCAATGAAGGGAACAATTGAATATTAATCAGATCCAGGGAGATAGGCCCATATATACACGGAATAACATCTATAATTCAGTGTGTGGCCTCAGTGAGAGAGCAATATTACGTAAATTTCCCCGATTCGTTTGGAATTTATTGAAATAATTTCTCTATATAATTCATTGAAATAATATCTATATCATTGATATAATCACAATTATCACACGGGAACAGTATACTGTTCCCAAGAACATATCAACAATATCTTGGAGGGACAAGAGAGTTGATAAGATCAACTCCCTTACCCGATACAAGGTATGCCTAATTTTGTACAAGTCTGTCTACTTTTCAAATAAAATCGACTAAATTATTTCTCACGAACTTTTTACTTTGTCGGTCTTCACATGTCCGGGATGCTTATTGTCACTTTGATGAGTCGATAATTTAACAAATAAATGAAAGGCGACATCACCTTCATATTAAACCCTCCCTGTACACTAACTCCCAACCATAATGGGACATAATGTTAAGCAGGGGCGTCCTTTGACCAGGCATTATAGGAGAATACAAACACAATGCCACAACATTAATCTTTAGTTAAAAATCAGCCAAAATTGAAGTCTACCCCTTTTTAAAATTAAATTTTGGTCAAAAATGACTATTTTGTTCACATCAAGTTCCAATTGAATACGCCTAAAAACAGTGAATTTGTTAGCAAGGAATGAATGATAAAGATAATTAAGATGCCCAATAGCTGTGATTGATCAAACAGAAACTATTTGTATATCGATGTCATCTTCCAATATAACGAAATTCCCATTTCAATTTAATTCGCGGCCATATCCATGTTGCTTCCTCTGGCCTAATGGGTCCGCCAGTAAAAACCACTCTCGGGGTTGAAGCATGCACTGGTACGGCAGAGTTCCTGGGCTGCGGGTAGAACTTTTACAGTTTCAGTTGAACGTGTACATTTTCCGCAATATCTTCAGATCTTTACTCTTCTTTCACTAAATTTTCTGAGCTGTACAAATTGGAAATTATCATCGGAAAACTCATGAATGTTCTTGCAATATAAAATCCACACAAAATGATCGATATTTCGACCAAAAACTTGGAATAATAACTTAGGCTTTAAAAAACTTTCCATGAAATCAAAATGTGTTGCAGACCACGGGAAAAGTCAATGGGAATGTACGTGCATAAGCAATATCGCTGGCGAAAAACCGAGTTTTTGAAGTCATTTTTGATGAGGTTTGGAATGGAAAATCATTAAAACTACAGAACAAAGCAAGAGTTGTTGCATCCACGGATCGATCTATGTAAGGCAAACACGGCAGCACATCAATATGCCGAAAAAACGCTATGCTGAATGCTACACAAATCCGAGGGGAAAATCTGGCTTTTGCGCTAGTGATGGCTTAATGTCAAAATCCCTTAACATAACATAACATAACATAATATAACATAACGTAACAAGATCACGGGCTAAGAATTAAGGGTTATTTACCCCATAAAAAATCCAAACACCACCACCAAAAAACCATCAAAAACGCTCAGAGTTAGTAAAGAACTAATGTTGACTTTGAAATTCTGAACAGAATTGGAGCTAACTACCCACTCAAGAAAGCCATTCCACTCATTAACAATTCTTTGCGAAAAGCTAAAACGCCGAATATTTATCCGGTTAACTTTAAACTGTTACGTGTCACATGAGATATAGCTGAAACATGCAAGAAATAACAGGAAGTCAAAGCATCACTACTAGATAGAAATTTAAAAATCTGAATCATATCACCACGTCTCCACTGAAGCGTGATCAAACCAGCTTTTTTGGAAATCTAAACAGATAACATCCACATTGTGATCGGAATCAACTAGTTCAATAACATCGTGAAGGGACTCCAATAAATTAGAAACAAAAACAGGTCTTACCTAAGACCTCTTAGGTAAAAACCCATGCCTACAAACTATTGACCAGTAAATGATGTAGAACAACATTTTTAACAATGGACTCCATGACCTTACACTAGTTAGACTCACTGGCCTATAGTTACAGGGCAAACTGTGGTCACTCTTTATCCAAAAAAAAAATAGGAGTGACGTTAGCAATTCTCCAGTCATTAGGATCAACACCAACATCAAAGCATTTTGAAATGATAATACTCAGGAGAACAGAAAGAACATCAGAAGACTAAGACAGCAAGATGTATACCATCTGGACCGGGTGATTCATTTGAATTCAAACCTTGCAACTTCTTAGACACATTATCAACCAAAAAAATCAACATCCTTAATGGATACCGGAGAGTGCACACGAAGATAATCCACAACATCATCAGCAAGAGACTCCTTAGTAAAAACAGACACAAAGTAGTCATTCAAAACCTCGGCCATATCCTTACCACTATTGATAGTAACACCATCATTACCCTAAAGGGGACCAACAGCATCCATGTCATTTTTTTGCTTTGAGCGAACATAAGAATGAACGACTTAGGATTAATCTGAACATATTTGGACAAACGTTTTATAAAAAGCATTTTAGTATCTCTTATCAAACCCTCTGTGAACTATTCACGACCCTTATACCTAGCAAGTTCCGCAGGACACACTGTGTTTATAAAACGACCCAAATTCTTATTTTCCCAACAGCCCGCAAAATTTAACGAGACTTTCGCACTGGCCGATTTCGCCTAGAGACTTTCTTCAATGGGACAAACCTATTTACACTCTTCAAAAGTTTAGTTTGGAAAACAAGAGCAAAGAAGTCCAATCGAATGACAAATTATCCTGAAGTAATAATAATAATAATAATAATAATAATAATAATAATAATAATAATAATAATAATAATAATAATAATAATAATAATAATAATAATAATAATAATAATAATAATAATAATAATAATAATAATAATAATAATAATAATAATAATAATAATAATAATAATAAATAATAATAATAATAATAATAATAATAATAATAATAATAATAATAATAATAATAATAATAATAATAATAATAATAATAATAATAATAATAATAATAATAATAATAATAATAATAATAATAATAATAATAATAATAATAATAATAATAATAATAAATAATAATAATAATAATAATAATAATAATAATAATAATAATAATAATAATAATAATAATAATAATAATAATAATAATAATAATAATAAATAATAATAATAATAATAATAATAATAATAATAATAATAATAATAATAATAATAATAATAATAATAATAATAATAATAATGATAATGATGATGATGACGATATGATAACGATGACGATGATAATGATAATGATAATAATAATAATAATAATAATAATAATAATAATAATAATAATAATAATAATAATAATAATAATAATAATAATAATAATAATAATAATAACGATAATAATAATGATGATAATGATAATAATAATAATAATTCTACTACTAATGATAATGTTGGTGATGATGCTGACGATGATGATGGTGGTGGTGGTGGTGGTGATGGTGATGGTGGTGGTGATGGTGATGGTGGTGGTGATGGTGGTGGTGGTGATGGTGATGGTGGTGGTGATGGTGATGGTGGTGGTGATGATGATGATGATGATGATGTGGACGATGACGATAACAATGACGATGACACCGACGATAACGATGACGATGATGGGTGAAAAAGCAGTCGGATACAACTTCAGTAAATCTATACCACCACTAGTACAAAGATTCCAATCATTTGAAGTTACTTAAAGTTAAAGAAAATTAAAGTTCCCAAAACAATACCCCTCCTAGAAGCAACTTTCCTGAAGCAGTCAATAAATTTCTGATTGT
Source organism: Chiridota heheva (assembly GCA_020152595.1). Taxonomy (NCBI): domain Eukaryota; kingdom Metazoa; phylum Echinodermata; class Holothuroidea; order Apodida; family Chiridotidae; genus Chiridota; species Chiridota heheva. The sequence continues at coordinate 19,283 of JAIGNY010003808.1, forward strand.
TTTCGGGACTAGAATGTGGTAATCTACACAACACCAACAACCACTGAACTACCAACATTGCCATCTACAATAAGCTCCCACCATAGGCAATTAAAAAACCAAAAGAAAACTGAGCAGTCCTATCTATACAATGAAAACTGTCTTTCACAAACAATAAAACACCACACCTCTTCTACCATTGAGAGTATCTAATCTGTCTTGCCTGAAAACTGAGTACCCTGGAATATGTATCTCTGAATCACTAATTTCACTTTAAATCCAACTCTCAGTAATACCAATCATATCAGGTCTACTAATTGAAACTTCAGCTAGCAGCTCATCACGCTTATTACAAAATGCTACGAACATTTGAAAACATAGTGTCAACTCTACCACTGGAAGAACGATCTCTATCCCCAGAAACATGCCTGAAAGGGGGTGTAAACTCTCACCCCTGTGACTAGTTTAAAGGACTCAGATCCTTAATTGCCCTATTGACACCTCTAGCAAGAATACGAGCACTTTCCATAGTTAAATACAAACCATCTCTCAGTTGTTATTTGAACCAAATAACAACTCCCTGCTTCACCCTTACATAAAGTCTCAACTTGAGAACTAACGTATCAACCCTTAAAGGGATGTTGAGTAGAAAATAGCAAGAAGTGTAAGATTTGATGGCTGTATCAGCGGAATTTATCTTTTAGGTAATATTTCTGAAAAAGGTTCATGATGATTAGGTAAAAGGTGCATCTTTATTCATAAAATTAAATATATTTCAACGTTGCCCCTTCCCATCCCAATGACGGAAATTTATGGTCATGATCAGAGGGAAATAAAAAAAAAAGGATGACATGGATATAAGGTCAATCAACTTGGAGTTGGTGTGGGATAAAAGGCAATGGAAACAATATCCCTTAAAATTGAACATCAAATATAGCAGTGTTTGCCACTTTTTAAGTTCAAATATTGAATTGACCTTTTCAAAATACTTTTTGCACAAGCACCGACCATATTTAGAGTGTTAAAGTAAACTTAAAAGGATTAATCCTGTGGTCCAATATGTACAAAAAAGGAAATATGATAGTCAAAAGAATAATTTGATATTGTATTCCGTTTAGAAGATATCGTGTTTCAAAGATTTCAGGAGTTTCTTTTAAAGGGATCGATGTAGTAAGCTAAATTCTATCTCTCTCTATTGTCCATCAAGCAGTCAAGTCGCATGCGACCCCTAAATCCCGATATTATTTGCCCCCTTTTCCCCATGTAATAATATCGGGGTTTATCCTACATACTTAGTAAAGAGTCCGTATTAGACAGACTCGAGCCCCCACACATTTTCTTGTTTTAATGACATATTAAAGTTCCTTGTTTTTAGGCAGAAGGCATATTTTTAAGCAGAGCACAACATTTCTGGCAAAATGGTCTAGAAATTCAGGCAAAACGTGTAGCCCTTGAAAGAGCTGTTCCGAAAACTGTTATCAAACTTCCCGATTTTTCCCAATCATGGTCTTAAATTACCCGATTTTTTCAAATCCGTTTCTAAAATTTCCCGATTTTCCGAATCAGGTTGTACAATTTCTCGATTTTTCCGAACCAGATTAATTAAATTTTCTGATTTTTTCAAGTTTTTACGATTTTTTGAAAATGTTGTTTATTAAACTTTCACTTTTTAAATTAAGGTTCTAATTTTTCCGTTTTTTCGATTGTTTTCAAATATTTGTATAAATTTAAGATTATTCCAAAATAAGATACATTTTTTCCCATTTATTTAAATCGTTATCTTAAACATGTTAAACTCTCAAATTCATCCGAAACATGACATATATCGATTTTTTTGTCGAGAAATAAATTATCATAAGCTTTCCAGTATTTCAAGAACATGTCCCTCTATGCTTTAATCCTGATTGTTCAACTTTGTCATCATACATGTAGGGGTGGATCCGGGAATATTTGTAGGGAGAGTGGTGCGTTGGCAAGAACAAGAGCACATAGCCCACGGAAAATGACCAGCGGCCTCACTTATATTTTTGTAGTGGGGTCAGGGGGGAGGGGGGGAGG
>JAIGNY010003816.1:0-22500 GCA_020152595.1 Chiridota heheva
AAATTTGTTGTATTAATGCTAGCTGAGAAAATTTGGGATTAAAAAAATAATTACTTTTGGCTCTCACGTTATATGCTCAGAAATATTAAACCAACGAAGTTTCGAAAACACCAGACTTTGGGATTGTTAATTCATACCTGTCTTTTATCATTTTATTTTATTATACATCATTGTACCAACTTGTCAGTCACCAGAGTGACTTTGGGATGAGTCAATATACTTCAGACCCATTGATTTTGTACAGAGATGAGTGATTTGGGGCAAGTCATTTGCACAAGAAATGTCAGTCACCTAAAGTGACTGAGGTGGTGCGTAAATGTGCATGTTTTGTCCACACAACCTTGGTGCATTGACACCTTGTCCGGGGGTGTAGGGGTGAGTCACACAATTGACAAGGGCATAACTTCTCTCAATTAGCACAGAAGATCAACCGTGCTTAATATCGCTATAATAGGCTTTTTCGAAACAAACTAAGCAATCTGGCACTAATGGGAGGGGAATTTTCCCTCAAGGGATTCCCATGTTAGGTTCCTTGGAAAATACTGTTCAATCCTTGTTGTTGACATAACATTTAGCCCATTAATTTGGAATACAATTCCCTAATATTGGAGTAATTGGGCCTAAAGTAAGCAATTTTAACTTTGCCTAAACTTTCTTTATTTACATGTAAACTCAAATCAAATTATAAACAAAAGTCTTAGGACTGACAGAATAATTGTTATCTTATTTTTTATTTCATTAGCTTTTCATCATTGTTATTCACCAGCTGGAACTGAATTAATGTGCACCTCTGGGTAACTTCTGGAGAAATATTGGCTGGTGTGGGAGGGTGGCCCCACCCTCTCCATTATAGCACCTGCCCACACCAGCACAAATATGTCCAATTGTCAAGTTTCTTGTCTGCACTAGATCACAGTCACCACATTGAAGCACCTCCCCTCTCCTTCCCCTCCCTTCTCCTCCATATCTGGTCAAGCTGTAAACTCCATTGTATGTAAACTGACAAGATTAATGCATTGCATGTTGTGAGGGCTTGGGCGGGATTTGCTGACTAAAAGTGGGGACAAAGTCAAAAGTGGGGGAGGGGAAAAAAAGCATAGTTGGTTGTGTGTACGACTGAGATGCTGGATGTCCCAGGTTTGATTCCAACAGTGATTTAAACCACAAGTTTTCCACAGATATGCAGAACAATACACTGACACCAAGTGCAGAGGTTTGTCCCCCCATTTGTAATTTTCTTTGGGGTAAGGGGGGGCGGTTTGAACAAAAAAGGGTGATTTCTTTTTGGAGAAATAACAGAAATACCAAAAGAGACCTTAATGATACTAAAAGTGCAAAAAATGCCAAATTGGCCCTTTTGGGGGGAAATATGGCCGTTTTTTTTTTTTTTTGGCATTGTATTGATTTTTAATTTTATATTGAATTATTTGTTAGTGGGAATGTGATAGTACAGTATATGCTGGAATCCCGCACCTCACCATCCATGCAATGAGGATGTTAAATGGGGTTTCTGATGGCAGGGATCCCCACCCCTCGTGTTTCTCTGAGCACTTCTTGAAAATAGCATGGTAAAAATCCAGTATTCATCCACTTCGGTAGAATTCCATGTTCATAAATTACGGTTCATCCATGTGTTTGACTCCGCTAGGAGTGTGTTTGACGCCACTGGTAACACGCTTGACGCCACTGGGAGCGCGCTTGACGCCACTGGGAGCGCGCTTGACGCCACTGAGAGCGCGCTTGACGCCACTGGGAGCGCGCTTGACGCCACTGAGAGCGCGCTTGACGCCACTGGGAGCACGCTTGACGCCACTGGAAGCGCGCTTGAAGCCACTGGGAGGGCGCTGATGCCACTGGGAGCGCGTTTGACGCCACTGGGAGCGCGCTGACGCCACTGGGAGCGCTTGCGCCACTGGGAGCGCGCTTGCGCCACTGGGAGCACGCTGACGCCACTGAAAGCGCTTTGACGCCACTGGGAGCCACTTGACGCCACTGGGAGCGCGCTTGACGCCACCAGGAGTGCGCTTGACGCCCAGCGCGCTTGACGCCACCGAGCGCCGCTGACGCCACCGGGAGCGCTTGCGCCACCGAGCGCGCTTTGATGCCACTGGGAGCGCGCTTGTCGCCACTGGGAGCGCGCTGACGCCACTGAGAGCCACTTGAGCGCCACTGGGAGCGCCGCTGACGCCACCGGGAGCGCGCTTGACGCCACCGGGAGCGCGCTGACGCCACCGGGAGCGCTTGACGCCACCGGGAGCGCGCTTGACGCCACCGGGAGCGCGCTTGACGCCACCGGGAGCGCGCTTGACGCCACCGGGAGCGCGCTTGACGCCACCGGGAGCGCGCTTTGACTCCACTAGGAGCGCGTTTGACGCGAAAAAAAACCTACATTTGGAAGTGTAATACTTGCAACAGGGCCAGATTAAGACATGATCAGACCCTAAGCTGAAAAAACTTCTTAAGGCCCCAGAAAAAGCATTTTGATTTCTTTCCATAGGAAATTGGTGTATGGATATAACCATAATAAGAACCTGTGTAAATGTACATGTATTTAGAAAATCTGATATTTTACAAATATCAAATGAAACATGACAAGTTTTTGTCACTTTTTAGTCCTTAAAGGATTAAAGTGTGGCCCCTTATGATATGAGGCCCTAAGCTATATATGGTTTAGTTAGCAACAAATCTGACCCCCTTCCCTTGCACTCACCCAAAAGGAACACCTTGTGAGTACAATATTGTAGATTTTTATGGAAAGTAGAAGACTTGTCAAAGAGGTATGGACTAGCAGGATGGTATTCTATGAGGGGATGTTTCGACTAGTCCCCCCCTTCCCCCTCCCAAAAAACAAAAAAACAACTTGGTGTCCTAGATAAAGTTCAAGTTTATTTTAGATTTTGATTTATTTTGCATAATTATATGTACATGTACCTGTAAGGGGTTGCTTTTAATCAGTGGCAAAGTCATATGTCTAGACCTTTCCACCTTTCCATAAATAATTTAAATCAAGGTATACACCCGTCCCCCTCCGCACCCCCACCTATTTTGGACACCTTATCCTCTAAATCTTGCAAATTTCCAAATTCACATACCTGTTTAGAGGGAAATTTTAAAATATATGGGGAAAATTGTAACATTGTAGTTTAGGGAGACTCTCAAATTTAATTGGTCATAAATGTTGCTTTCCTGCAAACCACACAATTTTTAGGATTCCTTAACTCAGTATTAATAAATCATCTCTTCCAGGGTTTTTCTAGTGGCACAATTAGCATTGCAAGCTTCAGAAACAGCAGAGAGCAGAGGTGTGGGAAGCGGGTGAAGGGGGTAGGTAGGTTTTCACATTTCTAGTTTTATGATTCTTGCCCGGATGAAAGGTAAAATTTGAAATTATTTAAATAAATTTGAAGGGAAATTTGTCTTATTTGAATGAAAATTATCAGGAATTTTGCTAAAATCTGGCAACATTTCCCAAAATTAAGTTAAAGAAAGTTTTCCAAAAATTGAAGAAAACTTTACAAAAATTAGCAAAATTTCCTGATATCTCAAAGGAAATTTCCTGAATATCGGGAGAGAAAAAACTGCTCAAGAAGGAAGGAAATTTTTCAAACATTGTAGAAAATGTACTGAAAATATAAGAAAAATGTTCGCAATGGAAGGAAATTGACCAAAATTGACCAAAATTTGCACGAAAATGAGCAAAATTTCCCAATATTGAAACAGATTTACAGATAATCGACAGAAACTGCCTTTAAATTAGCAGTGCAATATTTTGGGGAAATCTTTCAGATCTAGAGGAGTCCCTTCCCGCGGTAGAGGGAAGAAAACTACTAATATTTGTGAGAAGAACTGCATAATTGTCAACCATGGTTTTGTTCTACATTTTGTTCCAAGGGCATAGGAAGCGGGGGAGAAAGGGGGGTAGGGGCTTTAACTCCCAGTCAAAAATGTGGGGGGAGGTGGCAGTTCGCCTCCACCCCCCTCACCACTTTTCAGGGAAGAAAACTCCCAGGCTTATTTGTACCCTCTGTGAAATATATCAAGCTTTTCGGCGCTTGTTCTTCTGATGTATTCGATTATGATTTATAATACCTCGATCCGATCCAGGGTCCGATTTTAGTTTCCCCAATTATAATCATTTGAATTGACTACACTTGGCCGTAAAATGTAGCATTACATCGTATACACCGACGTAGCGCCTGCGTATATGTAACATACAGCATGCAGTTAGTACATGTATATGTAGGTGACAGGTCACTGCACTGTGAGCGTGTATGTACTGCCATGTACGTTGTGTCTTATACTAAGTTCACTTAAAAATAAATTAAAAACTTTACAATCATGAAAATGAATGGTAAAAAAATGAGACTTTTGAATGAGGAGGGGTTTGGCTCGTGGTGAATGAACTTTCAGCCCCCACCTAAGAAAACAATTGTTCCTGAATGACTCGGAACAAGGATCGCGTCTAATATTTTCTCATTCTCTTTGCAGAATAAACAGTATGAGAAAGCCATCACCGCAGCCTACACGTACTTGCAAGCCAATCCCACGGATGAAGTCATGTCCAACAATCTGGATTACTATCGTAATATCTACGGCGTGGAGGATAGTAAAATCGTTGATCTCGAGGAGAAACCCCATAGGGTATGTACAAACCTGTACTGTAGGTGACACGTTATGGTAATATTTTTGTATGTATTGGCAGAATTTGGAGGGAAAGTTTTATGTTGGGTCAGGTAGCAAAAAGTCAGAACTGGGTACCCGTTACTACAACCCGGTTCTGATCTGGGTACCCCCAAAAATAGATCTTAACAACATTTTTGGGGGCAGGTATCCGGGTACCCGAGTCGGCCTTAGAGAATTTATATCTTTTGTATGACATTACTTTTGTATCGTAGGTAATTTTGTGATTTTTCCCCACACTCCCCCCCCCCCTTCCCTCCCACACACACACACACCCACCCACCCTCACACACACAAATACACACACACACTTTTGGTAGGCAAATCTGCTTTTGTTTATATGCATTATCAAGTGGCACTTTTACTTCGAGATCTGGGAAAGAGAATTGTTGGGGGTTGGGATGGTGGCCCGGGTATTACGTACCTCGTTGTGCATGATAATGCCTCCCCTCAGGGGTGTAGAAACCTTTTAAAAAGTGGGGAAACGACCTCTTAGGGGCACTTCCCAAGTCAATTACATATGTCCCCCCAATCTGTAGATAGAATTAGACAGCCCAAAACAACAAGGGGTACTTTAATATTTTGTAAATAGTGTGCACAAATGTCACTAATTCTTGCACCTTTGACAGTAATTTATGGGCTCTTTTTTGGAAAAGTGAGGAAGGGGGCATATTGCCCCTGGAGCCCTCGGTTTCTACACCTATGCCCTCCCTTTTGTTCAATGGCATCATCCATTCATCTGTCTTAGATTTGTCCCTGCTAATTCCTACACTATACACAGATCTGGAAAATTTCATGGTTCCAGTGGTTATAACCATGGGAAGAACAGGAATTCGAGGGGAAAATAATTTCAGTACTCATTAAAAACTAAAACAAATTTTTGATTTCTTGAGTAAGCCACAGTATGCTGTATGTGCTCTCAAAACGTCCCCCATGTAATTGTGCGATGAAAAGTACATTAAATTGTGAAAGAGGGAAGGTTATAAAGATCGGAAAATTTTTGATACCTTTATTCAGAACCATGGGAAATTTTGTTTTCCAACTCTGACTATACTCATACAGTATGTTGTTTCACCCTAGTATTGTACTAATACTGTACATCACTTCTATCCATTCACCCACGATCAGAAACACTTCCTCCTTGGAGCGAAAGCGTACGATGATGAAAAGTACAACGATGTCATCCAGCACATGGAGAAAGCTCTGAGTTATTACTGGAAGGCTGAGCAGGAGTGCAGGGTGCTGTGTGAAGGGATCCACAATAATAGAGACTTTATGGATCTATATGAAGCTATTGCAGGTAAGAGGGTAATATTCTTTCAATATTTAAGCATAGCACTGTTTACACTAGGAATTGAATTGAGAGCCTAGAGTTGTTACTGGAAGGCCGAGCAGGAGTGCCGGGTGCTGTGTGAAGGGATCCACAATAATCATAACAAAGATCCACTCCCCGCCACCCTCGCCCCCTTCTTGCTGTCGTAATAATTTAATTTTTGTGGAGAAATTGAAGAAAATTGGAGAGGGGATGAAATAATCTACCAAATTACTGTATATTTTCATAAAGGAAAATTCCCCCACCCTAAATTCGATAGCCTGATAATATTAAATTAAACATGTAGAAGAAGGAATCACTCTGGAGTACCCCTCCAAATCGCTATTAACCGCTGTGATCTCCGGTCCCTTACCCATAACCACCAAACTCAAGTTTATGTCTTTAGATTTCAAATATTTGGAAGACAACATGAAAATAGGAGGGGGCATATACCTTTGTAAGTATTTCCCTTTAAATGTGAAAATCGTAAGTATTCCCCTTAAATGTGCCAATCTTAATTAATTGGACCACGCTAGGCCAAAGTCCAGACGCAGTTGGGTCAATTTGTAAACAAATCTGTCAAAGGTGCTGGGAATGGGGCAGTAGCATTATTTATGATTCTTTAGAAGTTTGCTGTGTTTTTGCGGTATGTGTTTCATAGAGATTAATGTTAATGGGGCTTTAATGTTCTTAAGTTTTGGGTAAGAATTAAAATATATCTGTTGGAAGAAAAGACATTTTCGCACGATCTAATTAATTAGGAAATAATTTTGCACCTGGGCTTATCAAATAGTGGGAGCAACATGTATGTTTCTGTTTACTTACGTCGCTGATTTTGAACTCTTGGACAGATTTTGATGCATTCTTTTCAACATGGAGGTCTACATTGAGCAAAGAGTGCTTAGTTCAGAATTTTATTTGTTCTGATTTTATAGTTTTTTCTATTCTTTTCTTTTACTTTCACTTTTACTGTATATGGAACTACATATCAAAAAGTTTTTGACAACGTTTCTTAATATTTTGGTGGAAATATTTCACGAGATAAAATTTTACTCGACTATTTGGAATACAACATGGAAATCTCAGTAAGTCAAACTTGTTTATTTTTATTACGCCGATCCTTTTTATTTTGCTTATCATTTTAGTTTTAGTTTATATCATTTTATTCAATTTTCATTTTATATAAAAAAATGGCCGTGCTCGCCTGGATAAGTGCAGACACAAGTTGCGTTGCCACAGTTCCTTACTTTTCAGGTTGCAATTTTTTGTTGAGCTTATTAAAAATAAATAATGATCGTAAATCTCTGTGGTACACTCTGCATTGTCTTTACCAATTTATTGTGGGCTGATCTGTGTCCTTTGAAAAGACATGGGAAATGAAATACTTAATTTTGCTTAAAATGGCAATTAGCATCAGTTTTAACGTATCTGAACGAAAAAAAATTGCAGGTCTGGTACGTGTGCATACGTTGAATATTACACACAACAGACCGAGGACTTTTCCGCTGAAAGAAATAAGGGTTGTGATTGGAAAATAATGCTCGTGATAGTATTTTTGTAAATCGCAAGTTGCATGAAAACTAATACCACGTTTTTTGCTACGAGAACGTTTTTTTTCTTCGGCGCTTTACCGGCGCTTCACCAGCGTTAAAATTACCGGCGCAATTGTCAAACTGCTCGCATCGGTGCTGTATATGATGAAGCTATTGCATTTATGGGTATAAATTTCTATCAAGGTGTAAGCGTAGCTCTGTTTACACTGGGAATATAATTGAGAGCCCTCAGTTATCACTGGAAAGCTGAGTATGAGTTTAGGATACTGTGTAAAAGGATCCACAATAATAGAGATTTCATGGATCTATATGAAGCTATTGCAGGTAAGAATCAGCATAGTACTGTTTACAATAGGAATTGAATTGAGAGCACAGTTATAATGGAAGGCCGAACAGGAGTGCAGGCTTTTGTGTGAAGGGATCCGCAATAATCAAGACTTTATGGATCTATATGAACCTATTGCAGGTAAGGTCAGCGTAGCACTGTTTACACTAGGAATTGAATTGAGAGCACAGAGTTATTACTAGACGGCTGAGCAGGAGTGCAGGGTGTTGTGTGAAGGGATCCACGACAATAGAGACTTCGTGGATTTATATGAAGCTATTGCAGGTACAGTACCAATGCGAGCAAAGCGCCAGTGGAGGGCCAGTGAAGCGCTGGTAAAACGCCCGTAAAACGCCCGTGAAACACCCGTAAAGCGCGGGTAAAGCAACCGGTAAAGCGCCAAAAAAAAAAACATTCTCAAAGGTAAAAACGTATTTCTAAATACAAAGATACAATCAGGAGTGTTATTTTCCATTCATCATCCTAGCATGGAAAGTTAAGCTGGATATAGTGGATGCAACTCTCGCAGAGACTGGCGCACAGTCTCTGTGCAGACTACTCACTACAGTCCAAGGGGAAACTAAGCCAGCGGCTAAGCAATTCCCCATTGATGCTTCCCTGGTGACCAGGGTACAGCATTGGGCCAGGACTCCCGCCAAGGACTGGACAGCCTACAACAAAGAGGTTGACCAGGCCACTTCGCGTCCAGCCAGCTGCCTACCAGGCACTCGTAAGTGCTCAATCCCGGAAGGAGTATGGCAACTCCTCCGCCAGCCCGCGAGCACCACCCCAGCTTTGCGGCGAGGGCCAAGAAGTTTCTTTACCCTTCGGTCCAGTGAAGGGAGGAGTCCCTGACAGCCGCTGACTGGGCCATACAGCAGGGCTTTAAATACCAAGCTCTCGCTGTATGGGTGACTGAGGGGCTGGACTCCTGAGGGACTTCTGCCAGCCGACGTCATACCGATGACCGCACCATTGTTAGCTGGACTCTTTTATTTGCTCGACACAACAGTTGTCCAGCTCGCCCGAGTCTCTACAAAGGTGGTCATGGAGAGACGCAAGAATGTGCTCCCTCTCCTTGTACTTTCTAAAGCCACACGGGCGGACCTTCGGCGGCTGCTGACGGAAGGCCCGGACCTCTTCGCAGGTTGTTTCCGAGATGTCCTGTCGCACCAGGCCGGCCGACAGGACGATCTTAGGAAGACTAAGAAGCTTGGCGAAGGCGAAGCCCTTGTCATCGCCACCCGCACGTTGCCGATCTCCAGCCTCTACGGAGGGCCAAGGTGCGACTACCCAGTGGCGGGCCCCACATCGTCGCCGTACAGCAACCACGAGGCCCGGCACAGCTTCTTCCTCTTGCCAGGATTCAACTTCGTGGAATGGCAGAGTGAACGTGGCAGAGAGAGGTTAACGCTCTTTCTCCTCAGCGCAGGGGCCTCTTCCTCATGAGGGTGGGGAAAGGGCAAGGGGCAGTACCTTTGATCCACCCCGACACCCCCGCTGACAGGCGGTCAGGTCGGGGGGGGGGCGGGGGAAATTCTACAAGGTGTGGGAGAAAGTCACTACGGACAAGTGGGTGCTAAGAACTATTTGGAAAGGTTACCATCTGGAGTTCATAACTCCCCACCCCAAGGGGGGTCTTTCGCCCCACACCCCACATCTCACTTGGGCAACCATGCCGAGTTGTTGAGGACAGAGATCGGAGAGCTGTTGGCAAAGAACGCCATCACCTGCATCTCAAATCTGGCCAGGAACCTCGTGATGTCCACATTCTTCCTGGCCCCTAAGAAGGGAAACAAGTGGCGCCTAAACATCAACCTAAGACCACTCATTGTGTTCATTCTTCCATTGAAGTTCAAGATGGATACACTTCACTCCATTCTTCCTCAGTTGACAAAGGGCCTGTGGGCCACCTCTGTTGACCTTGCAGGTGTGTAACTGCATGTGCCGATGCACGAGGAACACAGGCATTTCCTGTCATTCTAATTCAAGAAGTCATGTACACATTCAAGGGGTTACCCTTTGGGCTATCGACTGCCCCCCTGGGTCTTCATCCAGATTACGAGAGTTCTAGCAGCCTTTCTACGAAAGCAAGGTATCAAAATATTTATGTATCTAGACGACTGGCTTACTGTTGCAGAAGACGCAGCCACCATCGCAGAATACACAAGCATAGTCACAAGAGTTGCTCAGGACTTGGGGTGGGTTATCAATCTCGCCAAATCCAGTCTAGTTCCTTCTCAGGGACTCCCACTTTTCTGGGAGCAGTCCTGGATTTAACACAAGGTCATATACGGCCAACAGAGGAACGAATCCTAGCCCTGAAGGCGGGGCCGATGTTCTCCTCTCACAACCAGCATCGCCAGCGAGAGCGTGGCTGGTATTCTCAGGATACCTAGCCAGTCTAGTAGATGTAGTCCCAATGTGCAGGTTTCACATTCGGGACCTACAGTTTCACCTACTGGATCATTTCATCCCATCCAGAAGGGACCTCGGTGTTCCTGTTTCCCTGTATACAGGCAGTGATCTCCAACATCTTGTGGTAGTGCATCCACTCACACCTGTCACAGGGAGCTTTTTCCCCACCCGCCAGACCTTCACTGTTAGTGGTGACAGACAAGTCTTTGATGGGGGTGGGAAGCGCATTTAGCGTGGTCCCAAGCCGGAGGTTTTTGGACGGGCATGTGGGGCAGACAGCATATTAAAATGTTGGAACTAGAGGCAGTGCACTGGGATCTTATTCATTTCCTACCACAAGTGAGGAACAAGGCCATTCTTACACGCATCGACAACACCACAGTAGTAGTTTATATCAACAGGCAGGGAGGCACGAGATCCAGGAGACTTTGGATCCTAGCCAAGTCCCTTCTGTCTTGGTGCATGACAAACAAGGTCAGCCTTCAGGCAGTCCACCTGCCAGGCAAGGAGAACACTGATCACAGATCTGTTATCTCACCTCCAAGGAGTTCCCACAGAATGGGCCCTCCTTTCGCAGGTGGCCAAAGTGATCTGGTTGACTTTTGGTCTCCCGGATGTAGATCTGTTCGCGTCCGTGGACAACCAACTACCAACTTTTTGCGCTCTGACCCCTGACCTGAGAGTTTGGAGAGTCGACGCATTCACGATCAGGTGGACCCACTTCATGGGCTACGCCTTCCCACCATTTGCGCCGGTACCGAGAATACTGGGCAAGGTGACACACAATCAGTGTCACATGTTGCTTCTGGTAGCTCCCAATGGGCCTGGCCAACTGTGGTTCCCTCAGCTGCTCAATCTTATTGCAGGTTTCCTGTATGTGCTTCCAGTCAGGGATGACTTAGTCTCAATCCCGGTCTCCAGCAAACTGCACCACAATCCAAAAGCACTCCATTTAACTGTGTGGCCTCTATTTGTGAATCCTTTGTGTCTCAAGGCCTTTTGGAGGTAGCTGCCCAAGTGGCAGCCCAAAGTTGGAGACCATCCACTTTGGGGACGTATTCTTCCAGACTTGTAATGTTCCAAGACTGGTGCAAGAATAGATCGGTTTCTCCGCATACGGCGCCTCTTGGTGACGTAGCGGATTTCTTGCTGGGTCAGTTTGATATGAATAAATCCATCGATACAGTCAAGGGGTTTCGGACATCTATCCATTGGGGTTTTCCAGATGGGGTGACCGTCACCAACGCGCGGCCTCTGAAAAGATTACTTAAAGGAATTTTCTTACAAAGACCTTCAGTTCGGAACCTTGCATCCCCGTGGGACATGCAATTGAGATCTTGAGACACTAGCACGGGCTCTGTTTGAGCCATTGTCTGAGTGTCCATTTAAACAACTGACATTTAAAATGGTTTTTCTACTCTCCGCGGCGGAAACAGATATGCCATTCACGCACTTTTGCTCAAAGAAGGCTACATTCGCTTCGAATCTGAGGGTGTACGGCTCGTGCCCGACCCCAGCTTTCTTGGCCAATAATCATACTTGAGAGTTTTTACCAGAAGCGATATTCCTTCCGTTGCTCTCTACGTTTTCTGACACATCAGAGGACAGGGCCTGATGCCCCGTTCGATGTCTCAGGCACAATCCGTTACGGAACGACTTAAAAACCTTATTGGTGTCATTGCAAAATCTGCATTGCACCGTTTCACTTGATATGATTTGGCAATGGATTGTTCCAGCAATCACGTACAATAAATCTGCATTGTTCATGAAACAATCCGTTAAGGCACATCAGGCACGAGGCATAACTACATCAATTGCGTTATTTGGTAACCCCCTCACAAGATTCTTTGCGCTGCATTATGGAAAACATCAACCATGTTTGTCTCCGCATATCTGAAGGATATACCAGACTACTAAGGGTTGCAAGGGCCGTTCTTTCCAGAAAAGGACCGTCCCTTTCTTGAGGTGAATATTTTTGTTTATCTTATTCACGTCCTCTCTTTTCAGTTACGATTCTTCCGTTAATGTATTAACATCTTAGTCCTTTACTAACAAATTTCAGCCGCTATTTTGGCACATTTGATTCGTATATTCTACTAACGAAAATGTTTTGCTGTTGTTCAGGCACCTTTTATTTCATTTATTTTTACTAACGAAGGTATGCCGTTGTTAAAGCAATTGTTAGTTCGTTATTTAACTAACCAAATTTTGCCAGGCTCAGGCACTGTCTATTTCATTTATTGTTTACTAACAAAATTCTGCCGCCGTTCTGGCAGTTTTTGTTTAGTTAACTTTACGGACAGTTTGTTCCCCTCATGTTTAACTAAACTGCCCCGGTCCTCTGGCGAACCTTAACAGTTTTTGCCATGACGTATTGGGCTTTGTTTACAGTTTGAGGCTCTGTTCACTAACAGATTCTGTGAACGTCTTGCCTCTGTTGTTACTAACATGTTGTTTCCTGTTCTTTGTTACTACTTTATAGTAATTCCAGTTCAGAGGTTTTTCGTCCTTAAGAGGATAAGGAATCTAATACTTTAAGTAGGATAAAACTAGTGCGAGTATTAGGACCAGCCTGTAGAAAATTGAACTTTAACCTGAACTCCCTTTCTTCCGGTCCTCGGTTGCAATCTGATTGCGCATTTATAGCATGGAAGGTAAGGTATAACTTGAAGAAAATTTACCCAGCTAAGCGTTGCGGGATATTTACGAGAGTTGTACTTACCTTCCATGCATTTCGGCCCGCCTCCCCTTTGGTTCAGGCATCGGTGGAATGTTAAGTGAGGGATATTATAGGTATTTAAGGTCAGGGCTGGGTTGATAACTATGTTTTTAAGGTCGGTTAGAAGTATGTTAGAATCAGGTCATTGGACCAGATTACATATTTATAGCATGGAAGGTAAGTATAACTCTCGTAAATATCCTCGCTAAGCTTAGCAGGATAAATTTACACTGTATGCTGTGGTTTTCATGTCATGTCATGTGCTAATACAATTATTATTTTTAGTTGTTTTTCTTTTATGCATTTAAACAAATTTGTACACAGATATCTTATCAAAAGTTGAATACTTAGGCACAGGACTGCCAAGAGGATTAAGGACTCAGAGAAAATTTCAATTTTGGGGTCCCTGTATAACAAGAATTATGAGGCCCTGGGGCAAACTTTGGGCGCCCCCAGTATCTATGAAGTGCCAAAAAAAATCATCAACCATTATTTATCTTCCAATTTAACACCTGGTTTTTGTCAACTTTTGCTTGTTTTAATGCAGTTTTTGTTCATTTTTTGCATATTTTAGCCAACAGGTCATGTGTTGTTGCAGACAAATATTTTATCCCCTCCAAGAAAAAAATATATACTTGGGGCGCCCTTAGCCCCTGAGAGTGGGGTAACTTTCCTCCCTCCCTCCGGCGGTACTGTGTGTATATAGGCATTATGTAAATATACTATTTAATGCACTATTCATAGGTTTTTGCGCTTGCAGAAAGTCCTTTGTTCAGTGCATTAAATGTGTATATAAAAACTCTGCCTGAACATTAAGTACTAATGTCATCATAACAAGTATGTGCTGTGGTATGCTCTGCAGAAGTGGGTCACTGACCAATGACTTCCTTTGTGAACAGAAAAAAGGTTAGCCAAGGTGCGGATGTTATTGGGTAATGAAGTCACTAAACATTTTGAAGAAAGTGCACTGCATATGAGTTGCCGAGGAAGGGGGAGGGGGGCACTTCCATATGTGAGGTATATATATATGTATGTATGTATGTATGTATGTATGTATGTATGTATGTATATATATTTATATAAATATATAATGTATTAACATATGTATAAATATATATATATATATATTAATATATTATATATGTTTTTTTTTAGTTAAAAAATTACTAATTTTTCTAATTTTTTGTTAAGTACAAAAAATTGTCTTTTTTTCATCATTTATCATTTTCGTAGTGCAGGTCCCAAAGAATGAGGTTTTACTGTGTTAATTTTGTACTGCTGGTCCATTTTTACAATATTTTTGTTAAATAATCATACTGCAGGTATCAAAATTGACTTCTTTCATACTGCTGGTTTCAAATTTGTATCAAATTTTCATATTGCAGTTACCAAAAAATCTTATCATACTGCGGGTATGTTTTTCAGTTGGTGGGCTGCACACCCCTACCACTTTTAGTATGAAGTGCCCCCCCTGGGATGAGTTAGGGGGTGGGGAAGGGGATGGGTCCCTAACTATTTTCAAGGAGTGCTGAGATTCGTAGCTAAGATGTTGATATTTGAAGTGACTGTTCATTTTTATAATTTGATCAGATTATATGGTCATGTATAAATCAATCCAGTATTCCAGATATTTTGAGTGACAATACATGTGCAATGTTCATGGCTCCTTGTTACTCGATTCTTTTGTGACGAGTCAATTTTGAATTTGGTTTCTTTAAGATAGTGATTCAATGTCATTCTATGAAGTGTTTTTATAACGGTGTAAGCAGTGCGTTTTTGGAGTTCTGAGGGTGGGGAGGGGTTGAGGTAAGCAATGCTGTATGTTTCAACATTAGAAGTTGAAAGCCCCGTTGACCCTTGTTGATGTAGCATATAGACGGGCGGCGGAGCGTTCAGAATATTAGGGGGGCTAATGAGGTCAGGTGACATGTGACAACAATGTTGGGGAGCTAATGGGGTCAGGTAATGTGATTACACATGCTCACCTAATATTATTGGGGGGCTGAAGTCTCCCCAGCCTTCCGGCTCCACTGCTCCTGATCAAAGGTTGCGTTTCCAAAAAAATAATGGTCGTGACTTTAGTTACGGTTATTTTTTATTTTTACGCCAGACTACAATTTTTGGTCATAAGTTTCAAAATTTCAGGGGTAAATAGAACAATTGTCTACTGTACTAGGCCTTACATTTGTACATGCTTTCCTATTGACTAATGATTGCAGGATATGACCAAGTAGGCTTAGACCCTAGGCCCATAGTTACATTACTCTTCGCCTAGAAGAATCAAAGTTTGCTTACCAAGCATTGAAATATCCAAGAAAATGATCCTTATCACAAAACATGTTTTAAGAATACCAATGTCAGTAAATGTAATTAAGTACATTGAAGATAATTTCCACATTATTCCAGTTTCTTGTCAACAACTGTCATGTCCGCTGTTAATACACCATACACACTTAACAGTACGTGCATTGCATGTACAGTATAAACAACAAGCATTGCATAACAACGTTGTGCTGTATGCGTATTGTACTAGCAGCTACAGTAGCTAGCTATAAATGTGATACATATGCAACGCGTAGGGAACACCAACAAAATGGAATAAACAGTAAAACGTTCAGAAATTTGATCATATTTCACTTTTAATTGTAATATGAAACTCTTATTTTATTATGATTTGATTAACCAATTAATATTAAGTATTTTAGTAAATTTTGTACAAATTTTTTGGACATAAGTTCATGTAACTAATATTTATTTTGTACGTCGGAAGGACATTATGCCTAATCCTTGCTACAAATTTTCAGTCTTTTCACCCGCAAGAACCTCCATTTTGGTGGGTATGACTTTTAGACTGCTAGAAGCAACTAATAAACCAATCACTGATAGTTCAGTGATCGTACACAACAGTAATTACACTCCCAATCATCTATATGCACACAATGGAACTTATAGTGAAGAGCCAGGTTTTGTGGATTTGGTTACTGCAGGGCCAAGTCATGCGTGTAATGTTGGGCTAAAGATTCGTTTGAACTTTTAAAAGGACATTTTCATCAGTGAGTTATAAACACTGGTGAGCTTTGATGCATTGAACTGAAAATTTATAGCCCGATTTAATCATCATAAATTATTTGGTCGTAGATATTTACCAGTAATGCGTCAAAAACGACCATTTTGCCGTAAAATGCAAAATTTGTCCCTGATATACTATCAAATTCATTATAGCAAGTATGTGTACTGGGAAATGGTATGATCTGCAGATATTATAGCAAGTATGTGTACTGGGAAATGGTATGATCTGCAGAAGATGAAGTAGGTCATAGACCAACAACTTCCTTTGTGAATAGGAAATAGGTTAGCCAAACCAAGCTGGTGATGATTTACTGCAAAATGATACTGTAGTTAATGTGAAAGAAAGCGTGGCTTCTACATATAAACCGTAGCCACATTTTGATTAATTTTGTTTGAAGTGTACGTACTGATCATTTTTTTTTATTGGGAAGGGGAGCGCAAAAGTGTAGGACAAATAGCTTCTGTTTATTTTGTAATTTTTGTTGCTTTTTTCACACAATTGTGGTACAAAAAAAATAGCAATATTTTGGCAAAGTATGTTGATGATTTTTTTTACCCAAACGGTGCAATGCCTTTTAGATAATCAAACACTTTCTTTTTACTTGAATGCATTTATTAATGTGGAAAGTACGAGATGAGTACTGAGGGAATTGGCTCCCATATGGGTGAGATTTTTTTTTTTTTTTTTTTTTTTTTTTGGGGGGGCAGGGTTAGTCACAAAATCAAATTTGCCTACCAAAAAGAGTTTGTGTGGGAGGAGAACAAAATCAAGGTACAAAAACACACCATACAAAAGATACAATTAAGAAAAACTGCCTTGAACTTTGAGTTAGGTATGGTCTGAATATATCCTTGGGGTGTGAGAAGGAAGGGGGGGGCGGCATAATGAACTGGTATGAGAAACACCTCAATTATTTCGTTGGAGGGAATGAGTATGATTTATGTCCCACCTTCACCTTTAAGATATTCTTTGAAATGATATACAATTGTCCAGTTCGTCATATGATTGACCAAAAAGTTAAGATTTTTATTCCCCTCAACCTTAAAACAAAAATCCCTGCCTTTATCTTGTATAATAACGTATGTTGATTTCTACTTTTATAGATCATTTTGCTGCCACACTGTACTGCAAAGAGAAGTGTGATGTCTACCTGAACACGGTGCGGGGTATCCTCGTGGAGGATTACTTGGCGAACCATTTCCACTTCTTGCAATTTGCATATTACAAAGGTAAGTTTCTCTGGTTTTCATTCAATTCCTGATGAACCACTATCACTTGAAATTTGCATATTTTGCATAATTTGCATACTGAGTGTCTAGAAACTTGAACCCTCATTTTTCAGTCAAGGGCCCCTTTCAAATAGCCTTGGTGAGCTGATATATGAAATTTGCGTAATTTACATAATTTGCATATTGAGCATTTAGAAACTTGCATCCTCACTTGTCGGTCTAGTTGCCTCTTTCAAATGCACTTGGTGAGCTCTCTCACTTGAAATTTGCATATTTTGCACGATTTGCATATTACAATAGTTGTCGAGTCTTGGATGCACAGTGTGACCAATGTTTGGGAGGAGGTTACTTTCCATAAAGGTGTTTCCCAATTGATAAGATTTGTATTGTGTCCTATTTTTTGAGAACAAAAATTATCCCCCCGAATTTAAATTTAAATATTCATATAAAAATGAAAGACTTATTATCATCACATGCATAACTTAAAGCGAGTTGAAATGTTTATATGAAGGGGGATGCTGGAATGGGCTGTGCACCCCCTGCCTCGTAAAGATTTGCTTATTATTATTTAAAAAAATAAAGAATGCAAATATGCTTGAATTATATGCAGAATTAAAAGGATGTTTAGTTTATGCAGCCAATCATGTTTAACCCTTCAAGTAAAACCTATGGGAGGGTGGGCGGGGGGAAGGGGGGGGGGGGGTGGGAGGGGGGGAGTGATCAATGCAGCAATTATAGTTTTCAACAAATTTTCTCCTCTACAGAGATGAATCCTCACAGTGCTGCCATATGCGCCGCATCATATCTCCTTTTCAAGCCGGGCGACGAAACAATGTCGCAAAATTTACGATTTTATGAGAATCAGATGGGCGTCAACAAGTACTCCATTCATATACGGAGCGACGCTCAGAATTATATGGACCGTGCGACCGAGGAGGCGGAGCTTCTACAGTTGGCGAGGGCATTCTCGTGGGGCACAAACGAGGTAACAGAATCTTATAATGTCTCTAAAAAAATACATTATAGGAAACTAGATGATGATGATAATGATGATTATGATGATTATGATGATGATGATGATGATGTAGAAACTGAGGTTCCAGAATATAATGTTGAGGAGGATTATGCAAATGCTGTAGAACATGACTATTCCACACTCAGTGAAGACAAGACAGTCGTTGGGGATAGCGAGAATGATGATGGGGGTGAGGGGTTGGAGGTCAAGGGTCAAAAAGATGAAGTGATTGAAAATAAACTAGGGGATGTTATGTTTGGGATTCCTACTGAAAATGAATAGTTTTTTAAGCATTAACCATCTCTACATGTTTAACCATAATGCTTTTCAGGGTTTTTTTTTTATATTTTTTTTATGAAAATAATCTTTTTGCTTTTATTTGTTTCAAACCATCTTTATTATCATAGAATGCGTTTTTGCATAGCTCGGCATTCATATATGTTCACCTCAGAACGTGATAAATTACACATACATGGAGGTTTTGACAGATTTGAAGTAGAACAGGTTAGGTTTGGGGTTAGGCTTTATTACCTCCCTGTGTGTTGGGCAATATATCACTTTCCCATTCATCTCATGGAAGAGCTGGAATAACAAAATGGTGCAGAAAATGCCAAAAAGTACTCACAAATTTTATTTCTTTAAAAGAAATATTCCAATTTGTTTATTTATTATTTTTTAAGTTAAGTATTTTTGTTTGTTTTTATTATTTTTTACTGCCTTATTCTTGTAGAAACGACTGAAATCAGACTATAAGTAGACTATCATTGAAAGTCTGTATTTTCATTGAATTATTTTTCAAGATTCTGAGACTGGTTTGATATTAATAGTGAGTAAAATAGAGTTTAGCGAAGTAAATGAAAGTTTCTGTAACGGAAATTTTAAAAAAAAAAGGGTTTCAATTAGAAGGAAAAACAATGTTAAAGGATTAGTTCAGGGGTCTAACAAGTCCATTTTGTATATAAGAGGACTTAAAAAGAAACAAAATAGTGAAGAAAGTGTGCAAAAATCTTATTCGATAAGGAGATCTTGATGTATTCTATAATATTTTGTCGTGCGATTTTGCGGCTTAAACACCATTGGATGGATGTGTTGGGAAAGTGGAAAAACAATATTTATAATTTACTACCTAAAAAAAGTTTGTGAAAAAATAATTGAAATAGCAGAAGAGTTCAATCAATTTTCAAAATAAAATTATTAAGAATGTGAGGACGAGAGCACCAACCTGCCTTCCATGTTACACTCACTGTACCCGTCATTTATATATAGATAGACAGAGCTTTAAACTTAAATATCTCCCTAACGAAATGAGTAGAAATAATTGTTTCAATATTTTAAATTTTGTTTCTCTTAAAGTCATCTTTCATATAAGATAGACTTGGCAGTGTCACCGGCAAGGAGGGGGAAGAAGGAAGGGGGTGGGGGGAGGGGGAGGGGTTGCCATTCCCCAATGTCCAAAATTAAAAAATATATATTTTGTCCAAAATTGCTCTTTTGACTTTTTTAATGGGGGGGGGGAAGGATGGAAGAGGGGTAGTCTCTATCATTATCAAATTCTATGCTACTATATTAGATTGTACCATATATTGATTGAGGTGCAAACTTGGTACTTAAAAAACTTGTGTATTGCACCATGGCACATTCAGAGTCTTTTTGGGGCATCTTAAACTTGGAAAATGCAAGGTTCCCCTCCCCCGACCACCACCGGGGCTTTGCTCCTGGACTCCACAAGGGGCCCTAAGGCGGGCCTCTTAACCCCATGCCGAAAAAGCATGTGCCCCCCCTCCCAATATTGAATCCCTGACGGCGCCACTGAGACTTGCTTGGCCCCCCTTTAAGAATAAACAACTGCGAAGAAAGTGAGGGTATGACATCACTATAACCAGATATTTCCTGAAAGACACCAGAAAACAAAATGGTTTCTGCAGTTTTTCTTTCCAAAATGTTGGGCTATTCCAAATTTATTCTTACTTTTGTATTTGTTATTCTTAATACTTTGTCATAATTTCTCAAATATTTGGACAAATAACTTGTAATTTGTACTATTTTTTTGTACCTTAACTTCTTTAGTATTTGAAATGTTTTGAAATGTTATATTTTGTCATTGATATATTTTTGCCAATTGCTATGCTATTGTGAAGTTGCCATCATTTTCCAACTATGCATTCTCTGAAATGTGTGCTACTGTATCATTCACTGAAGCTGCTTTTTAGTACAATTATTACATAGTTTCTACATAGTTTTATTACATTGTTACAAATGGCTGACATGTATTATATAGTTTTATTACATAGTTACAAATGGCTGACATGTATTATATAGTTTTATTACATAGTTACAAATGGATTACATTAGTCACTTAATACTGATAGATAATTTGTTAGCAGGTTGCTTAATTATTTTGGTATTAAGAAAATTAAATAAAAATTAGCAGACATTTTGCAAAAATTAAGATTGTTATTTTGCCAAAACAGTCATGCATAGTTATAAATGGGTTACTTTAGAGTCACTTAATACTCCTAGATGATTTGTCAGTAGGTTGCTTAATTATTTTGGTATTATAAAAGTTAAATGAAAATTAGCAGAAATTTTGCAAAAATTAAGAATATTATTTTGCCAAAACAGTCATACAATGCTGAAAAGTTTCTCTTTAAGCCTACCCGCACCCCACACCTGAGTTAATCCTGAAAACTCAGGTATGGCAATTACCAACCCGACTTGCTGTTCAGTGTATTGTGTTTCCACTCGCAACAATGATTGTTTATCTGCCATCCCCATGCACACAACAGCTAAGTAGCGCAAGGTTATGTGTGTGTATTACAGAAGCCAGTGCTGAGTAATCAGGGCACTTTTGTGATTGAAATCACTCATCCATGTTAGGTGTCTTCGTGGGAGAGGTTTGTTTGCAAACTGGTGATAAAAATAGTTGTGTATTATATGCCGGATGTGATGTGCATTAACTGTGAATGATTGACGGACCATTTCTCCTAAAGAAAGATATTGCGTCATGTAATTTTGGACAAAAGAATATCACCAGTTGCTTATTTTGGTATAATTATTGAACAAAACTCAGCTGAAATTTTGGAAGAATGAAAGAAATTGTGCCAAACAGTCATTTTCATTGGACTGGTATAACTATGGTGTGATATGGGAATCTAAATGACAATTTTAAAAATGCACGGCAGGGAAGAAAAAACTTGCAAAAAGGGAAATGCCTGAATGTCGCTAATTAATTAAGTACTGAATTTGTAGGCTAAAAAAAAAAAAAATTTTTTTTTTTTTTTGTAGCCTTTTTTTTTTTTTAATGTATTTGCTATTTGACATACAATAGATTAACATTATATCAGAACCAAAACAAATTCCACAAAGTTTTCCCTCAAATTTGGTATCATTTTCCCATACTGTCGCGGTGCTATTAAACATCAACAAACAAAGAAATATTTTCCTGTACAAGCTTATTTTTGTAAACTGTCTGTGTAAGTTGGTCGTGTCATGATCTCAAGGATGACCATGCGAGTTTGTGGCTGTGCAGTTAGGGGTGTCGGAAGTCTTGGTCACCTTTCAAGAGGTGTAGGAGGGGGTGCCAAAATTTTGCACTGGTAGATTGAGTTTCCATCAAACGTTCCTGCTAATCAGGAAATTTCCTTCAGTTTTCAGGAGTTTTGGGGAAATCTTCAATTTTCTTTAGCTAATTTATTGAGTAAGTTTCCATAATTTTTGATAAATGTTGCCAAATTCCCAATAGTTTTACAACACTGTTCTTCAATTTTACAACAACAAAAAAGTCAATGTTTTTCTCAATTTCACCACCCAACCTAAAAGAAAGCATGCAACCAGGCAATTGAAATCCTCTCGTAGAGGAGAGGGCTGTACCCCCGCTTCCCACGCCTCTACTGTCTGCAGTCATCACAAGTCTAGATTTTGCAGATTTGTCAGTAGTTGACACCCCTGAGAATTTCTTGCAAATGTTGGAAGATATATGTTGTAATATAATAAAGACATGCCAATAAAGTATCTGAGTATTTGAAGAAACTATATTATGTCTGCTGCATTCGTCAATATTATTAGAAACTAGTGTAATAGTACTGTGTTAAAAGGTATATGGACATTCAGCAGTTCAGGAGATTCTCCTGAACAGGAGAAAATTATTTTTCCTCGAAGAGGAGAAAATCTCAGATGCCA